>APFE030099617.1:15286-35016 GCA_000404065.3 Pinus taeda | reverse complement strand
GCTAAGGAGCTATTGTACTCAAGACTGGACTGGTTTTGCTGGATATGGAATAAAGTTGAGGATGTTTCACTGGATTCTTGTGCACAGTTGGAACAAATAAGTATTATCTCTTCATGTTTAAATATTGTTTTCTCTTCCTATTATAAATAGTCATATGTGTCTCATACAAAATCTAAAAGTAAACAAGGAATGATATCATTAGAATTAGCTTAAATGCTCTCTGTTTTAACTATTTACTTTTCATATGTTTTCTACTAAACTGTCTTGATCTAGGAATTCTTAATTTCTCCCTTACTTCCATAGTTTACCCCTCCTTTGGTCCATAGTAAAGGATTCTTCATTGCCCTTTTCCCTAGTTAGGACTACATCATCCATTTGAACCTGCGGATTTTATTTTGCTTTGCTAGCCTACTCTGTGAAAGCTTACCTTAGTGATTCATCAGAACCAGTTCAACCACTCTTGGTTGACTCCATAGCCCAATGGACTGAATACTTTCTCTGCCCATCTATTTCCTTAATTCCACCACCAAATCAAAACAAAACAATCATGACAATTAAGAACTAGCCTGAAACCTTATTCAAAACAAAGTTAAATTATAAAGAGAGAGCCCTCTCTAGACTTAGGTTGGCTAGAACCCGAGTCTAGGATATTAGGTTTGTGGTTACCTCAGACTATTCCTTCCTTGATAACTTCTAAGGAAAAAATCTGAGTGATAATAGAACGTATGAATAATAGCTCTTTGGATTTTGATTTTTGTGAAAATTGTGTATATGGGAAGTAGAATTGGGTGAGTTTCCCCTCTCGTCAGAAGAGGGCGAAACATACAATGATGTGTTTGGACCTGTGAAGGTTCAATCACTGGGTAAGTTTGTGTACTATGTATTATTTATAGATGGCCTCTCAAGGAATACATGGATATATTTCCTCAAGAAGAAATCTGAAGTCTTTGACAGGTTTAAGGAATTTAAGGCTCTAGTGGAAAACTAGACAGAAAAGAAGATAAAGTTGTTGAGGACAGATAACAGTAGAGAGTTTTGCAAGAAGGAATTTGAAGAATTCTGTAAGAAGTGTGGTATAGCATGGAAAATGACTACTCCACACACCTGAGAAAAATGGAATTTTGGAAAGAATGAACAACACGCTGATGGAAAGGGAAAGAATCTTGCTTAGTCATGTCGGGTTAGGACAACAATTCTAGGCAGAGGCAGTGGAGACTGCATGTTACCTAGTCAACAAATCACGCTCATTAGCGTTGGAGGATAAGGCTCCACAAGAGGTATGGACTGGTAAGAAACCCTCTCTTTCACATGTGAGGGTATTTGGATGTGATGCATATGTACATGTTACAAAGGGGAAAGGAACAAAGTTGGATAGTAAATGTGAAAAGTGCATTTTTTTTGGGTGCAAGTATGGTTTAAAAGGTTATAACCATTGGAACCCATTAACAAGGAAGGTTTTGTACAACTGATATGTGGTGTTTAGAGATGTGAAAGATGTTATTAAACATGAATTCCCTTCAAAGGAACTTGAGAAGATAGAGTTTAAGCTAAAGGGGGAAGAATCAGACTCTACAACAGGAGAGGAATCAGAAGATGAGGAGCCACAAAATCTTGTTGTGAGAAGATCGGTCCGAGAAAGAAAGCAACCATAAAGGTATAGTCCATCTACTTTCTATCCAAATTTTTATTTATCTAATACTGATGATGATCCCAAAATTGTGAAGGAGGCATTAGATTCAGAAGATGGAAAACTCTGGAAGGAGGCCATGGTTGATGAAATGGCATCTTTGCACAAAAATTAGTCCTGGGATCTAGTGGAGGTGTCAACTGGAAGGAAAAACATTGGTAGAAAATGGGTGTTCAAGAAGAATACAAATGTAGAAGGATAGGTGGAGAAATACAAAGCTCGATTGGTAGCAAAAGGTTATTCACAAGTGTTAGGAATTGATTTTGGTGATATTTTTTCTCCTATTGCCAAGGTAGCTTCTATTAGATTACTTTTATCTACTGTTGCTGCTTTTTATTTTGAGGTAGAACATATGGATGTGAAGACATGATTTCTTCACAGGGATCTAGAGGAAGAGATCTACATGAATCAACCTGAAGGCTTTGCAGTGAAGGATAAGAAAGAACTGGTATGCATGTTAAAAAATTCTATGTATGGGTTAAAAGAGTCACCAAGGATGTGGTATCAGAAATTTGATACATTTATACGGGGACTTGGATTCATCAAAAGTAAAGAAGATTGTTCTGTGTATTTTAAATGAATTTGTGAATGTGTTAATTATCTTGTCTTGTATGTGGATGATATGTTGCTGGTTGGAAATGACGAAGAAATTATCTAGGATTTGAATATGCAATTGTCCTCCAAATTCGACATGAAAGATCTTCGTGCTGCAAACTATATTTTGGGCATGGAAGTTAAAAAATATTGGGACAAGAGGAAGCTCCAGTTAAACCAGAGGAAGTATGTCGAAAAAATACTGAAAAGGTTTAATATGTAGGATACTAAACTAGTGAAGGTTCCTCTTCTTGTAGGTGTAAATTTTTCTATTGAACAGTGTCCCAAGACACAAGAAGAGGAAAAGGAAATGTCCCGTGTTCCATATGCAAGTGTAGTCAGTAACCTAATGTATGAGATGGTATGTACTAGACTGGACATTGCACATGTAGTGCGAGTATTGAGTAGGATTATGTCAAAACCAGGGAAGGAGCATTGGACAACAATGAAGCGGGTTTTCAGGTATTTCTATGGCATGAGTGATTATGATTTGCACTACCAAGGAAGACCAGGATTGGAAAGAGTTTTCGATATTCATGGCTTTGTTGATGAAGACTGGGCTAGAGATCTAGATTAGAGAATATCTAGAAGTGGGAATGTGTTTAACCTATTTGGAGGTGTAGTCAGTTGGATAAGTGGCAAATAATTTGTAGTGGCACTATAAACTACAGAGGAAGAATACATGGAAACCACTCATACAAGAAAGGAAGCAGTTTGGTTGTAGAGATTGTGTTCAAGTATGGGGTTAGTATAGAGAGCTATAAGAATAAAATGTGACAGTAAAAGTGCAATTTTCTTGGAAAATAACCCTACTTACCATTGAAAGACAAAGAAAATTGATGTTCAGTATCACTTTGTGAGGGATATGATAGAAGAAAAAAAGGTGTTGCTAGTAAAGGTGGACACTTTGAAGAATAATGCAGATGCATTGACAAAATCTATGAGCTCTGGGAAGTTCTCTTGGTGTAGAGAAATAATGGCCATTACAGGGCTAGATAAATAATTAATTTATCTTGTGCCCCCCCATGGAAAGAAAAATACAAGTGGGAGAATGTTGGGTTCTATTATATTCTTTCCATGATTGGACCCATGGTTTTTTCCATGGTTTTGTGCATGGTTTTCACACATGGTTTTGGGGACAATGGTTTTTGGTCCATGGTATTGGATGCTTTGGCATGTATATATATATGTATTGTAACATTGAAAGGAACATAATGAAAAATCAATAAGGTAGTCCTTATTTTGGGATCGAGGGGAAAATCTCTATGTATATTTGTTTAATGTGTTATGCTCTCGCCTTTGTTTTTTTTCTGTTTTTAGAATTTGTGTGCAGGTAATTTTTGTACAGGTTTAAAACCTACACAAAACCCCCAACAGGGGCGGCTTCTGCCCCCCTTATGACCCCCCTGTTGCACCTGACGCAATTTATAATGTGTGGGACTAGTTGTGGAAATAATAGAACACACACCCAACACATTTAACGGCAAAAAGAATGACGAATTTTTCAAGACATATAATTAATAATTTGGATTACATTTTTCATAATATTGTCTTATTTCAATACATCCTAAACTTATTGTGAGATCATGATCAACCTTTCTAGCCATAGTTGTTAACAATGTGGTTTTTTTCGCACTAGGGAGACCAAGAAGAAGTTTCATTTTGAATAGTTTAATGATGCCACATGAGAATAGATAAAGTCTCTGATATGATAGAAAAATATTATACATTTTCTATATAAGAACAAAGTCCATAAAAAAATCTTAACGAGAAGGTTTGATGGTGCCACTAATATTACGGAGTATAATTAGAGTCATCATCCTTAACCTCCATTTCTTCATGTAGGTAAGAAATTGCTACATATTAACACCATTTTTGATGCAGTCAAACAAAAAGTCGTCAATATTTACAAATTCAATCTTTCCCCATATTAAGTGGGTGTTGAATCTTACACTTGTTTGGTTTCCATCAGTGTTTGAGATCTCTTTGTTTTTCTCTGAAACTATTATCTACACTAGTTGATTTGAACCTCAACCCTTTACACAATGACACTCTATCAAAACCAGTAAGCCACAACCAAAATATAATGTCACCATCTATGATAATACCAAGGTGTTTTCTTATGTGGATTTGACTGAACATATTTCTTTAAGATAGAAGGAAACAAGGTAACCTCGTGGGTGGAACTATTGGTTTTCTTTTTGTAAAAACATCTAAAGATAAATGAATACATTCAACTCTTTGTTATAAATCATATATTAAACATTCTATGTGAAACGTATGTCACACTTTTATATCAAACTTTCATGTACTTCTATGGTAGAGTAGTCTAAGTTCCCGATGATAGGTTCTCACCATTGCCAAACTAAGGAATCAGTCGCTCTCAAAAGAATAAATGAAAGTGGAAAGAAAATGGATTAGGTATACCCTAGCATAGAAAAGTACCAACCCTTTAGTGGGAGGAATTTTTTCAATAACAGAGGCATATTCCCTTATATTTTCATGTCTAACTCCTTTATACTACTTTAAAGTATGATTGAAGGTGTTCAATCCTCTTTTAATATTTTTTAGGAGCCATGGCCAAAAAACATATTATGTACAAGATGGCCAAGTATTACCACCATCACTCTCAATAGATGAAATCCCCAAAGTATTTCTCATGGGGTACAGAAGATCATATCACCAACTAGTGCTTCAATTCATTTCCTTCTTGATGTGAAAACATACATGATTTTGTAGCACAAATTATCACTTATCATTGTCCCAATATTAGTGAGGAACTTAAAATGGAAACTTAATTAGTGTTTCTCCTATGGCTTAGCTGAATCAACATGGTCCTTTCCCTACACATGCTCAGGCAGAGAATTTATTTCCAAGGATATAACCCTGAATGATTGTAACATTTTGTATCAACTCAATTACATGCAATATTGAAGAGTTTGTGACTATTGTTTTATTTCTATACTTTCAAATATTCCAATCACTAAGATCATTCTCACACCTCTGCAGTTCAAGAGGGAAACCCATAAATGAACTGTAGATGTCTACCTAAGTTGAGGATCCTAAATCCCCTATCCTTAGCCATGGAGTGCCTAAATGAATGCATAGCCCAACTTATTTCATTTATTTGATAGAGAGTCAACTCTCTCCCTATGTTATTTCATCACTATCTTTCTTATGGAATGATGGAATGCTAGCTTACTTCCCTTCATCAATATAATCTTAGGTTTCCTTATGAATCTCCTTCAATCAGTATTTCTTCATTCATGTTATATGTATGCAATATGAATGTTCTACTTTCATTCCACTTTTTCACTCTCGCGTTCCATAGAATATGGAAATGGTTATGGATAGACAAATATCAGTCACTATTCCATACTTCCTTCTCGACTAGAAGTCAAACGATAGGTGATTGAATATAAATGGAGAAATATCAAGGAAATATTCTCATTTAAGGATGGATGTAAGGAAAGGATTGAAATAAGACTATATTCACATGAAGGTATTCAATGCCTACTTTGTGGACATGGCCTTGCATATGGCCTCAGTAGATGTTTGACAAAGGAACCAATGTTGGTTTGTGTCATTGTTGTCATTCCTAACACGGTCAAGTGAATCATTGTGCTATTAGTTGAACCAACCATATTGCTAAGTTATCTGGGTACCAAAACCAAACCTTTTGTACCTAACAATGTTGTTAATTTTCAGTTTGATTGTGTTCTAAGGGGTTTCTTTTCTTTCGTTATGTACAATCTGTAGTGAAAAATATGCACGAAAATGTTTTCAATAAAATTATTTAGGAATGGTAAGAAATTTCTTATGAAAAACATTAATTCTTGATCTGACATGTAGTGCAATTAAATTTAGCTAGGATTATTTTCATTTTTATCTCCATTACTAATTTCTTGTATAATATGATGAAAGTGACTACTATTGGAGTTTAGTGGAGAGGTACGCAAGTTTCACTACAAAAACTTGAAAGACCAATGTTGAAGTTATTGGTTCTTTGATCAAGTATGAAATATCTATATACCTCATGTATCACATCCACGAAAGTCTTTTACACATAAATAATTTTACTTACCTTATCTCTTCTAGGAGTGATTCCAAGGAAAACCAGCTTCTTGTGGATAGCTTTATGTGAGCTGCAACTTCAACCATTGAATTTGTTCATACTTGAAATGGCAACTTGTTGTCATCCATTGATAATAACTTCTTACACCTTAGATTCCAATTTATCTAATTCAGCACCACCTATACATTGGCGCACATCTAAATTATCATACATATGATTCAAGTTCACTAAAACATGACGATGATCTCTACATAAATATACACTGCATAGTAAACACCCACCATCGTTGAATTTATAGAGCTATGGAGGAGTCGCTATGGAAACGTAGTAGAGAGAACCAACCAAGAAGAATAATATCTACAAGATGAATGCATGGTGAGGTCACATCTTTTCATTTCCAACTTTTAATCTAAGTTGGTAGTTAAAGTGAAATTTCATGTGATTTAATTAACTCTTGAAATATTTATTTTCAATATTCAGGAAGATCTTTCTTCTTGTATAATGCCAAGGAGAAGACCTAATATTCTACCGAGCATGGCTTCTATAGAGTAGTTGTGAACTCCTCTCTTTGATGGATTATTGAAAATATTTTAGGATATCAAACAAGAAAATCGAGTAAAATAAGGAAACTGAGAGATAAAGCATCTCATAGTTTCTAAAATGTCATCCTTTAGAATCTCCATAATACCTCCTATAGCCAAAAATTAATTTGATATTTTTTATAGTAATACTACAATTATTTTGATAGGGGTTATTCAAAACTAGCGTTGGGTATGGTTGGGCTTCTTTTGTTCTGTAAAATATGTACAACATAAATAGGCATGGGAAATAGATATGTGTATCATCAAACAATTATGAATTGGTTCCTTTATGTTTTTTATTGTTTTATCCACTGGTGCTCCTCTTACAGATAGGAAAGAGAAAACATCTGGTTTTAGATTCAAAGTCATCAAATCTGTAAGCATTTCCATAATTGGACTATTTAACAATGCAAGTCATACTTTATTTATGGTTATTATGTTCTATACCATATTTAGAAATCACTATAATTTTTTCGAGTTGTGAATTTCCTACATACATTAAAGGACATATTAGGTGTATTCTTTTATTGGTTTTTGACTCTTTGAAATCCCTAGTTCTACCTATACATATAATATATTCAATCCTGTGAGAAACTTGTGGAGCAACACTATATTAACATTTAATACTTGTAATACGTATGTTGCTACAAGGGGGTTCTAGACCCCCCACATGTTTTGATCCAATGCTAAACTCATTGCATCCATCAATGGGTGCCTTAAAAAACCCACAATTCCTAAGGTACCATGGCCAACATGTCAAGCACATACTTGTAAGTTTCATTAGTGAAATATATAGAATAAGAATTCCTGAACAATCATATGATGATGATTTAAATAGAAAGTGTTATAAAACCAACTCACAAAAAGATAGAAAAGATATATCAACGACTTCAAAATCATCCTCTTCGAGGGGGAAACCTCCTTTACATTACACAAATGAACAATTATTGGATGGTACAAATGAGAAAACCTCCTTTATATATATAGGAGTCTAAGGGGTAACAATATAACAAAAGCCGACATAAAAATAATAATATAAGGCACAACAACAACAATAGCGGGCTTCTATGGGGCACAACAATAACAATATGGGGACAATAAGGGAAAACTAATAACAATAAGGGCTACAATGATAATAGTAACGGTGGAATCACTAGTATTATAAGGACATAACATGCCCCTCTACTTCAAAAAAGTGTTGTCCTTAACAATTGAGTAGTTTTGGATGCTTCTGTATAAAATTCACATCCTCCCATGAGGAATCTTCAATGGGTAAGTTCATCCACTTGATGAGATACTTCAAAATTGATCGATTTCGTAACTGTCGAGTTCTTATTTCTATTACTACTTTAGGTTCCAATATGATTTTTCCTTCCATGTCAAGCTTGAACTGGGACCTTTTCACCTATAACCTTCTTTAAGCATGAAACATGGAAAATTAGGTGTACTTGGGAAGCTACAAGAAGCTCCAATTTGTATGCCATAATACCAATATTTTGCAACACCTTTTATGGAACATAATACTTTGGTGATAATTTACTATCCTTATTAGCTTGCTTGAGGGACATTTGTTTATATGGTTGTAGCCGTAGGAATACCCAGTCACCTACATCAAAACTTCTTTCACTGTGATGATGATATTCATGTTGTTTCATTATATTCTGCACTAAAGTGAAGTTATCCTTTAAGAGTTAGAGAACTATTTTTTGATGCTCGATGTGATATTCCGATTCTTGAACCTTAGAAATTTCTCTTAAATATGATGTGATGGATGGTGGATGATATCCATAAAGTGCCATAAATGGGGTGACTCATTTTTGTTGTAGTAGGGAAGGAAGTGTTATAACACCACTCAATCAAACGAAACCATTTCACCCATTGTTTTTGTTTTTTAGAGACAAAGCAACAGAGATATCCTTCCAAACATTTGTTTACTATCTCAATTTTCTTATCAGATCAAGGATGATAAGGTGAGATATGAGCTAACTGAGTACCAAGAAAATAAGATAATTATGTCCAAAAGTTTCCATTTAAAATGGGATCTCTGTCACTTACAATAATCTTTGGGTTTCCATGAATCTTTTAAATTGTTTCCATAAATACAGTAGCAACTATACTAGATTTAAATGGATGAGATAACGCAAAAAAAATTGCATACTTGGTAAGTTTGTCAACTACCTCCATGATGAAACTCTTTCCTTTGGACTTGGGTAAACCTATTTTTAAAATCCATTGAAACCTCCTCCAAATGTTGAATTGGAATGGATAAAGGTTGTAATAGACATGGGGTCTTAATTGTTTCAACTTTATTTTGTTGGAAATCCAAACATTCCATCACAAAATTTTGAATATCTGATTCAAGTCCATCCCAAAAAAATTCCTTCTTAACCCTGTGGTAAGTTTTTAAAATTCCTAAGTGCCATCCTAAGGGATAGGTGAGCAATTCCATAAAAATATTTTGTTTGAGTTGGGAATTCTTACCTAGGTATAAGCGATCTTTGTACCATAACGAATCATTTTTCAAGCTAAATGTATCAGATGTATTGGGGTCTTGTTGTAACTTTTGAATGAGTTCCCACACTTCTTAACCATTCTTTTATTCATCTGTTACTTCATTTTTCCAATCTGGTTGGATAACAGAAATGGTGCAAAGCAATGCTTCCACAACATTTTGCTTCCCTTTTTTGTAGATGATTTCAAAGTCATAACCCAATGTCTTTGTGACCCATTTTTGCTACTATTCTAAAGATAATATTTGTTCTAAAAGGTATTTAAGACTATCATGATCTGTTTTGACCTTAGAGTGTCTTCCCATTAAGTAGGGCCATCATTTCTTAAGTGCATGTAGTATTGCCAACATTTCCTTCTCATAAATATCTTTGTGTAAATAATTTCTCTGATTGGATGACTTTTGAAAGAAATGGGTCTTTCTTCTTGCATTAAATCAACACCAATTCCATTTCCTAAGGCATCACATTCCACAATAAAGGTTTGTGTGAATTCTAGCATAGCTAATACCAGTGCTTGGCACATTTCCTCTTTAAGATGTTCAAAGGCCTTCGTTGCTTCTAGAGTCCATGAAAATGAATCTTTCTTCAATAATGTTGTTAGAGGTGCTGCTATTCCACCATAATTCTTAACAAACATGCAATAACCATGTCAACCCTAGAAATCCTCCCAAATGATTTATGGATGTGGGGATTTTACATTCCTTAATGGCTCTAATTTTTCTAGAGTCTACCTTAATACCTTCATGAGATATAATATGACCCAGATATTCCACCTTTTGTACAACAAAGAAACATTTGGAGCTTTTTGCATATAATTGTTTCTCCTCCAATAGTTTGGGCACCCTATCAACATGTTGAACATGATCCTTCCAAGACATAATATAGATTAGTATGTCATCAAAAAATACCAACACAAATTTTCTAAGGAAGGGTTTGAAAATGGAATTCATCAAACCTTGAAATGTAGAAGGTGCATTGGTAAGGCCAAAAGGCATGACCAAAAAATCATAATCGGCCTCATGAGTTCTAAATGTTGTTTTCAAAATGTTTTCAATCTTCAATCCCCCCCTCGAAGAGGTTGATTTTGAACTAGTTGATCTATCTTTCCTATCTTTTTGTGAACAGGTTTCATAACATTTTGTATCACAAGTTTTGATTCTAGGGTTTCTTTGCTCCAAAACAGGTCATGGTGGAATTTTCACTACAACATCATTTCTAAGACATTTCAGACGCTAATGAAAAAAATCATTTTAGCCAAAATATCGATGATCCTTGGGTCCAAATTTCATATCTTGTCTCAATATATTTCTGGATATATGATACAAGGAAGTTAGGGTTTTCGCAAGCTCCCGAATTACATCTCAAATAGGTGACCTTGGGAAAATTATCATAAATTTCTCCCTGAGTACCATATTGAAATTTCATAATAAGTTACAAAAATAGGATAGACTATAGTGTTTTGTGCATGATTTTCAAGTTTGAATACTGAAACAGTGACACACAACATTTCGTACAAGTTCTCTATACTAAAAACATGTATAATCAGGTCATCTTGGAGATTGGGCATAACACTTTCTTGGAGAATTCAATTTCAATCAAACTAGTGGCATTAGAAAGAGGACTCAAAGGGATACCATATTTCGCAGTATCAGACCTTGGAGATCCAAAATTTCAGAGATACATCAGATTCAATATCGAGCTCCTACAAAGTGAAAAAGGTGTGTAGTTTTTTTAAAATTTCGCATAAGTTTGGTTCGAAAAATTAGTTTGAAGGAATTCAAAGGACATAGTGAATAATAGTTATCATTAATTGGTGCCCCAATAAAGATAATGGAAACACCTAGTAATAAACCTAAAAGATCTAGCATGACTCCTGAAGAAGAGGAAGAAATGCAACATGATATATCAAAATTATGAGTCCAAGTGCAACAAATTTCACTATCACAAAAAGATAGAAAATATAGATGAACGACTTCAAAATTAGCCTCTTAGAGGGGGAACCCTCCTTTAAATTACACAAATGAACAATTCTTAGATGAAACAAATGACAAAATCTCCTTTCTTTCTATAGGAGTCTAAGTGGTCACAATATAATCAAAGCTGGCATAACAATAATAATATAAGGCCACAACAATAACAATAGTGGTCTTCTATGGGGCACAATAATGATAATATGGGGACGATAGGCGAAAAATAATAAGAATAAGGGCTAGAATGAAAATAGTAATGGGGGAATTACTAGTATTATAGGGAAATAAAAGGAAATATTCCAATTTATTATCAAAGTCTTTTAGAGGTTATATCACTTGATCAATCCCTAGTTTGGAAGGAGAGTAAGAATTTTACAAATTATTACTAGAGTCTACATATGCATTGTAATATTGGATCTCAAATTTGAAATGCTTCAACATTTATTTGCTACTATCAATGAAAATCACGTTAAAACTGTATCTACTTGGATGCTGATGATTACGACCTTGATTTTCAAAGAAAGTGAAGATGTATGAAAAAAATTATTATCTAATTTTCTAATTGGGTTATGAAGAGGAAAAAATACATTCTACTAGTTTCCTATGCTCGTTTTGTAAATATTGTTCATTAATGTGTAGAAATATGATCAAGCATGGTCCCCATGCCCAAACTATGTGCAACCACAAGCAACTATGGTTATCCATGGTCTACCACAACCAACCTAGTCAACCATGGCCAATCATGACCTTTCATAGTCAATTATAGTTAAATGTGGCCCACCATCGTTAGAATGGTCAACATGATAAAAAAAATTCATCCATGGTTGACATTATTCAATGTGCTCAACCATGGCGAGCTCTGGTCAAACCATGGCACACAACTAGCTAATCATGGCATTAGAGAAATTTTAAGGTAAAAAATGGGTCTAAAAACAAAAATGTCCAACCAAAAAAAATTGATAAGAACTAATAGGATTCAAGATGATTATGTCAACCATGGGGGATGATTCACCACTTTTGGTGTAACAAATAAGAATATTAAAAAACAAAAACTATTTTTTCAAGTCATATTTTCAGCTTATCACCCTAGGGTTCTATTGAAATTTCGAGCTGGGGAACTTGTTGAATAAAACATTTAATTCCTAATCCAAGGAGTACCCATGTGTCATACCTTCGATGGACCCTTCTACATGAAAAATGAGAAATACATGAAAAAAACACGAGTCCCACATGAAAAAATGAGAAATAAATGAAGAACAATATTGCAATAATGGTTTTTCTTGTATTTCTCATTTTTTCATGTAGAAGGGTCCAACAAATTTATGTTACATGGATAGTCCTTGGATGAGAAATTAAATTTTGCATCCAATAAGCACTCCCACTAAAAATTTGAGTAGAACCATGCAGAGATAAGTTGAAAATATGAGTTGAAAAAGTAGTATTTTCCTTTTTCCCTCTAAACTTTTATGATGTAATATAATCTTATGTTATTATTTCCACCATTATTTTATAATATTCCATATGATGATCATTTTAGACATCAAAATTTCTCTAAAGGAAGTTAAATTTGACCATGGTTAAATCATGGTTAACCATGGTCATCTATTGTCAACATTGTAAAAACCTAGTCTACAGAGTTAAATATGGATAGTTGTGGGCAACCATAGTCAAGCATGTGCTCACCATAATAAAACTTTGTAATATTTCATGGGAACCAACAATATTTGATAGTTTTCCATACTAAACTATGGTCAACCTATATTCCACCATTTTTCCAAAATAAATAAGCACGGGTTGGGGAACATCCACAAGGGTGATGTCTCAAAGCACCCTTCAATTCTAGGAGAATTTAAGGGGTATGGGGGAGAATCGGATTCCCGAAGAAATGTGTCTCATATCTCGAATTATAAAAAAACGTAATAATATTGATAAGAGGACAAAAGTAACAACGCATTACATTCAAAGTCATCATTTCACACTCCAATTTACTTTTACTTTAATAATTTAATATTACAATTAATAACCAATGTCCTAGACTCCTCAGAGCTCCATCCCTTATTCAAATTTTGATCTTAAAGTGTCAATAGAAAAAATAAATTTAGGGGAGCACCCAAGCATCCACCTTTTATGGAAACACATTCCTCACACCAAGGAAATTTTTCCGAAAGTTTCACCTAAAGGGGGACATGGGGAAATGTTTATCCAAGAGTCTCCTAGTAGATACGGTTTGAGAAATGTGGTGGTGTGACTCCCACCATGGGAAAAAATCCCCTATGGAACATTATGGTCAACCATAGGTTTGCATAGTTACCATGGCTGACAATGGTTAACCGCATTGATAACAATGATTAAAAATTTTCATGATGGTTGACCATGGCTCACCATGTTCATAACCATGGTTGGACATGGCTGACAATGTTCCACCATGATTATCATGACCAACACATGTAAAAAAATGGTCAACCATATTTTACATGATCAGTTATGGTTAAATAAGTTTGAACATGGGCAACTTCGTTCAGCATGGTCAAACATGTTGTACCATTTATAATATGTTCAACCATAGTCATCATGGTTGACCATGGACAACCATGATCAACCCTTATGAATGATGGTTAACCATAACATGTGCATCCATGGCCAACCATGCCTGACCATATTTGACATGGTTGATGGGTAATAACATTCGACATAGTCAACCATGGTCGTCCATTATTATCATGGTTGAGCATGTATACTTATGAGCCTCATAAATGGGTAAATATATGGGCTCATTTTACCTCCTAACCTAGTCAAATCAACCATTATATTAGCTTATTGTATGATTTTCTAATTATATTTATGCTTATGGAGTGAGTTGAGTTAGATATGATGCCATGTAGTCTAACATGTGTTTAATGCAGATTATTGATGAATTCCAAGGTCAAATTCAAGGATCCAGTGGAGAAATGGTAGCAATAACTCGAAGTAGAAAAATGAGAGGACTTATAGGAGGGAATCCCCCTCATTTATTACTCCTCACTTCGAATTCCCCTTCATTCATCTCGGAGTACAAGCAGCTGAATCATGCAGTAGAAGGCAGCTGAGTAAGTAGAGGATGACTGATGATTATGTCGATTTTTGGGAGCCAAACCTGCCTGATTTTAAGGATTTTGTTGGTAGCTTCATTTTTATAAGTAGAGAGGCCTAGGGCCTCACTAGGGTTAGATTTTTGTTGGATTTTTTCTTATTTAAACTCTTCTCCAACTTCGAGCTTATTATTTTGTGACAGTTTCATGTAATCTTGTTATTATTTTGGAAATAAAGATGGAATCCTTTTTGAGCTAGCACTGAGTTACCTCACAGGGCTGAATCTCTTGGGTTATGGCCCAATCCAAGTAGCCAAGATCCTCTTTACTTTTATTTTTATGTTTTATTTCAGTTTGTAGATTAGGTTGCTGTTAGATGTATTCCTTTTATGGTTAAGAATAGGTTGCTTTTGATGATTTAGTAATTTTCTTCCATTTGTGCCTTTTATATCAGGTTAAGTAGTGATAAAGAGAAGATTCAAAATGCTAGAAATAGTGCCTTGGCCTGTCTTCCTCCCTTTGGGACCATGATTTGAGGCAAAGACCCTCTTGCTGCCCCAAAAAAATAGATTTTCCTCATTCATAGGACGTCTGGTGCTTGCACCTTTTTAGTAGGTGAATATACCAGTTCTACTTTGCTTCATATCTTCTTCATCATGCTCACTTCTTTACTTGCAATAGTATTCTTTCATGCTCTCCTTTCTTGTAGCGTTTCTAAGAATTTCCTCTCATAGATCATAGTTTAGACTATTTTGATGCAAAACTCTGTTTTTCTAGATGCACTCATTGCATTTCTTGCTTCATGTTTTTGGTTGAATATTAGTTCCTTTGAAACAAATCTCTTCTTTTGGTATGCCAACTAATTATCCATCACATCCTCCATCTGATCCATGCCCTACAGGTCACCCAAACCTTACCTCAAGTATGCCTTAGTTCCCTGCATTTTCCATATAACTTCCTCCTCTCTCCTTGAGCAAACCCAATCATATTCCTCTCTCCCGATTATTCATGGTAGACCTTAGGTGCCCTAAAACCTCATTCCAACATTCATCCACCTTTTCCACCCACTCTCACACCCTAAAAGTAGTGAAAAATTCTCTCATCCTGCTCCTGTAGGCCTCCTGTAGTGGCCTTGTTTTCCTCTTGTAGATTTCCTATGTCCTCCTATAGATTTTCCTGTAGGCTTTCTTTTGAAGTCTGAGTGTGGGAAAATCCTCCAAAAGGCCACCTGAGACCTCCTAGGACCCATCCACACAATCCTACATCATATCAAGTCCCAAATCCACCCTTCAACCCCACCTATTCGCTACTACATTCACACGTAATAAATTACATGCATGTCAAATTCACATAAAAATACATAAAAATCCAAAAAGAAGTTTTTTGCTTATTTACTTCCAGAAATAGCTTAGGTATATGTTGTTTACTTCCTTGAGTATGTAATGGAATTCCTTTCATGGTTTTCATAGTGCTTTTTGTAAAAGTATGATTAGTTGGTTAATTAGGGTTTACTAGGTTTTCTTTACATTCCAGTCTTTCTCTTTTCTGCAGTTAGAGTAGCATCTATAGAGTATATTTTTCTCCTTTCATAACATATAGAGATTCTTCTGGAATCCATAGAATTTGGATTGAGATCCTATTGATCTTTCGCTGGCTAACCAAGTGACAACCTGTAGTAAGAACTAGTAGTTGTGCATACAACACCGATGCTTCCAAGTTTGTTACGAACTACCGGGTTGATAAGAGTAAAGTAGGCAGCCCAGGATTTGCAACATTATTGTTGCAATACTAGTGCTCACCACTTTTTCGCACCGTAGCCAGGGACACGTCAAAGTAATATGTGATTAATGCTTTCTTCTATTTTCTACTGCAACATTCTGCTAATAGTTTATTTCGGCAAAAGTAGACTAGTCATTTCTCTTCAATTCTACTAATTTCATTTCAGCAAAAGTAGACTAGTCATTTATCTTCAATTCTGCAAATTTCATTTCGACAAAAGTAGACTAGTCATTCCTTTCCCTTTAGTTCTGCATTTCCTTTCTTTCCTCTTCAATTCTGTAAATTTCTATTCAGCAAGTTCATTTCAGCTAGTTGCATTTTGTTTTGTTTCATCAATTTTAGTTTCTGCAGATACTATCAGTGTGGGGAAAAAGAAACAAAAACCAACCAAAAAAGATTTCCTTTCATGCCTCGTAGGAATAGAGATAACTCAGGAAATTTTTTTCCCAACACCCCCACTACTTCACACAGCCAGCCTTCTCTCTTCCTCGGTGAATATGATCAAGAAGAACCCTTAGGTGAACAACTTGACATATTTGAAGAACCTATAGGGGAAGAAGAAGAAGAAAACATTCCTTTGGAGCCAGTGGCTGAAAACAGAAATGCTAGGGGGAATGGAGAGAGAATAGAGGGTACCTTTCCCATTCGAAAGACCAATGGGGACACCAAAATGAAGAATATAAGCCCTTTCTCCCTACCTCATTTCCATGGTCTAACTACAGAAGATCCTGACACCTTTTTTTTTCAAGTTTGTTGTCATCTATCGAACCTATGACTATGCAGAAAATGAGAAAAAGTTGAAACTTTTCCCTTCTACTCTCAAGGATATAGCACTACACTGGTTCATGGGATTACCTGGCAATAACATCACAACTTGGGCTCAGATACATCAAGCCTTTAACAATAAGTATTGAGATTATTGTAGGTCAAAAGATACTAAAGAAGAAATTTTCTGAATGACCATAGGAAGTGATGAGTCCCTGGAAGACTATGAAGAGAGGTTCCAACTCAGTTACAAAAGGGCCAGGTGTACACTTCACCCTGAGTCTCTGAAGCTAGTCCTGCTCAGGGGAATTTTGGAAGATCTTTTAGACACCCTCCATCTACTAGTCGGGGGAGACATCTACCAACTATTCTATGAGGACATAAAGACTGTTTTTAGAAACCATTCTAGAGCAGCCAGAAAGAAAAGTAGGGGGAGTCAACCCATAGCCAGTACCTCTTCCTCTAACTCATCCATTAAAGGAGAAATTGGAAACATGCTGGAAGACTTCAAGAGTGATATTCTGCACAATATTGCCATGCAAATGGATACCTTACATATCTAAAGGAAACAACAGGAACCAGAGAGGGTTTTGGCCATTTTTTGCCCTACATGCCCCAGGAGGCATCCTAGGAATGAATGACTGTTGAACTCTATAGAGGTTTGTTTAGTCTGTGAAGAAAATCATTCTACAGATAAGTTCCCTTCCTTACCTGGACTTAAAGTTGTATATAAAGGGGCTGAGGGTGTCACTCAACAAGTCTATTACATAAACCAACGGAGGTTGCATGGACCTAGACCATACTGGCAGGGGATGCAAGGGAAATCTCAGATATACTATAGCTCTAACCAAGTCACTTCCATACCTTCTTAGAGCCCTCCTGCTCATCCTTCCTAGTTCATGCCTCCTCCTTGGTCCTTCACATATCAATATCATGCCCAACTAGCCTGTCATTCATTTCAATCCTATGCTCAGCCACAACCTCAGTGGAATGCATCTCATTAGGGGTGGAGGCCCCAATACAACTCTCTTGCCGCTCTCCTGTCTCCACCACTTGCCCAACCACAACCATTAACTCATACTCCACCAAAGCAACCCCAAATGCCTGCCCATCCAAATCCGAACCTGAAAAATAGACAGGCTCAACAAGTGTATAGTGGGGAACCATCATGCCCAACCTATGTTGTGGAGATTTAGGAATTTAACTTGCGATATAGGAAAGTTCTCCCAGATAGCCATCCTCCACCCAAGGAGGCTGAGGAAGATAAACAGGAAAGTGAACCCAAAGAAAATCCACCCTTTCCTGACAGACTATCCGTGATGGTCCAGCCTACCCCAGAAGAAACTGAACTCGTGGGAGAATTGAAACATTTATGTGTGAAGATACCACTTCTCCAAGCCATAAAAGATGTTCCTATCTACAATAGGTTGATCAAGTAGAAGTGATTTAAGCATCCAGGAAGGTGCAAGAGAGATGCCCCAACCATCAATGTCATAGGACAACTGTCCAACCTGATGTTAGGGCAGGTAATCTGTCTGAGATATCTGGACCCTAAAAGCCCAGCAGTTGATGTCCACATGAATAGCACCATGATCCCACATACCTTGATTGATCTAGGAGCTACCATTAATGTGATGACAAAGGACACAATGCTCAAACTTAACCTCTAGGTCTCCTTGAGGAAGACCACGATTGTGCTATAGCTAGTAGACTACTCCACCGTGACCCCTAAGGGGATTGTGGAAGATATGATGGTCTCCAATGATTCTTGGGAGTACCCTGCTGATTTCTTAGATATCTAGCCAAAGGAAAAGCTCACTGGGTATCCTCTCATTTTGGGAAGACCCTGGTTGGCTACCGCCAATGCCTACATCAGTTTTCAAGCTGGGAACATGACCATAAAGAATGGGAACATGTCCAAGTAGATAATCATATATCCTCTTGCCCAACCCTTGCTAGAACATGTTCTACCTCTCTGGTTGGATGAAGAAGATGAGGATGAAGTCTATTCTGCACCACTTTGTGCATTAGAAAACGCCATGGGGGGGGGGGACAACAAGATGAGGATGATATGATTGAAAAATCGATTCTGAATCCACCTCCCAGTGCATCACCATTAGAGGACATAATAAGAGAAACCCAAAACAACCCCTCAACTGATCTCTGTGTGGATGACTCCAATTCTCTCCATGTTAAGAATATAGAGTTCGACCCATAAACAACCTTGAAAATCAATCCATCCCTATCCATTCCCTAGGAAAAGGAACTATGTAGCCTACTAAGAAAACTTCTAGATGCCTTCACCTGGAGTTATAAGGAGATGAAGTGAGTGCACCCTTCAGTATGTACTCATCATATATACATCAAGGAGGATTTCAAGCCAATTAGGCAACCTCAAAGGAGGATGAATCCGGCACTTAAATATATTGTTAAGGAAGAACTATAGAAATTTCTTGATGCAAGATTCATCTATCCCATCTCTGACAGTGAATGGGTTTCTCCTTTGGTGCTAGTGCCAAAGAAAAATGGTAAGTGGAGAATCTGTGTCGACTATTAGGAATTGAAAAAAGCCACTAAAAAGGACCATTTTC
This sequence comes from Pinus taeda, assembly GCA_000404065.3. Classification (NCBI taxonomy): domain Eukaryota; kingdom Viridiplantae; phylum Streptophyta; class Pinopsida; order Pinales; family Pinaceae; genus Pinus; species Pinus taeda. The sequence continues at coordinate 15,396 of APFE030099617.1, read as the reverse complement.
CTTTAGCTTTCATAGATCAAGTGTTAGACTGTCTAGTAGGGAAAAAGTTTTTCTCTTTCCTGGATGGGTTTAGTAGGTACAATCAAATTCAAATCAGCCTGAAAGACCAA
>APFE030099610.1:27904-58588 GCA_000404065.3 Pinus taeda | reverse complement strand
CAGTACCAAGCTTGTGGGGAACAATGCTTTGGAGCACATCATTCCTCCATTCCTTCACCTGCACCAAGTGTTCAATGTGGACCGTCATCGACCATGCTTCCCACCATTACTGGGCACATCAGAGATTGCAGGACAAGTTCAGCAGATGGAGGAACTCAACGCAATGGGGACCATTGCTTCCTAAGGGGGGAGGAATGATCCAGGTGGATATTGGTGGCCACCTGCCAAGTCCATCTGGACCCCAATCATTGTCTCTTTCAGCATTTTCAGTTTCCTTAATTATAGCACAACTTACTATTTTTAGCAGTTTTTCGGGTCCTGAACTTCCGGAGCCGTTTTGAGGCCCTAAACGACGTTTTTTGGGGAATACGGGGGCAACATGGGTCCATGTAATGGACCGATGACACCCATTCGAACAATGGTAGTTCTCGGCTAGATCTTTCTAACGAGCTATCATACGCGTCAAACGGAGATCGTATGCCAAAGTTACGACCCCGGGAAATTGATGTACCAATTTACCCAAAACGGGGCCCACAATTTGGCGTTTCATCTTCTAAGGGTCGGGTTTGGAATGTGAAGGGTTTTCCATTGTTTCTCAATAATAAATAGGCCTTCGAGCCTCATTGTAACACAAGGTCGGAACAGTTCAGAGACATGTAGCCGCACATCTCTTCTCAGAGATAAGCTACCATCGTCCTAGCTGGTTTATTTCCAATTCTGGTTGTAAGCATATTTCGGTATTTTCCATTAATGAAATGAAGTGTTATTTCCGCTGCATCTCTTTATTTATGATTATCGCATCTCTGTATTTATGGTTATCTCTATAATCTATTGCGTTCCTGTTTAAATCCGGATCACCACCTTAGCTGCAGATATGATTTATCCTTTTCCATATCTAGCTTTCCAATACATAGATCTGCCTCTTATCAAGTCAAATCTAGATTTTTTCATTTTATTTCGAGATGACCTATACCAATCTATCTTTCTGTAGGCAGATCCATGCTGCCAGGGTATTTTAAATGCAGATTGAAGTTTTTTTAGTCTGATTGAAGGTTGGTCCTTTTACATCAAACTTGTGAGGGAGGTATTGGTGATATACTTCATGATCAACAATTATTCCCATCCATCAATCGCCAGATTTTTCACTCTGAACTATATCTAGAGGAGAGACAAGTAGGAAGGAGTCTATCGTGCCCAGATCCCGATCCTAAGGCATTTTTCAGAGTTTTTATAAAAACCCTTAGTGGGACATTGATCCTGCTAGGTTTCTGGGGAATGGATCTAGTAAGATATGTGAAGAAATGTATACAAAACACATCAGGTATACTAGCATTCTCACAAAGTCTATTTTTTGAAGGAAAGTTGTTGGAGGATGACATGCAACTAGAAGATTATGGAATTCAAAGGAAATCAATTGGTATCCTAAAATTAAGTTTGCAAGGTGGAATCCCAGGAGCAATCATCCCAACCAAATAGTCTTTCAATAATAGGTTTCCAGTTTCTTTTAAAGATACCACATTAGAAAAACAATCCCCGAATTCGATAATTCCAAGTTCTTACCCCATTGAGAAGATGGAGAAAGCTCAAAATCTGTTAATAAATTTGCCAAAGGTGAGTGGTATTTTCTCTGTGTCAGGGACAGTACTTGAATGCACTTATGTGTCTGCTTATATAACCTTTTATTTTTATTAATATAAAGTTGTGATTTTTATTATTCAGAACAAATTGTTTTGATGTTAACTAATATATTTCAATATTATGTATGTGTGTGTGTGTGTGTGTGTGTGTGTGTTTCCTAGGAAAAATCACAACTTTATATTAATAAAAATAAAAGTGATATAAGCAGACACACAAATGCATTCAATAATTATAATTATAATTATAACAATCATAATAATGATTAATTAGTGATCAATAAATAATGATTAGTATAGAAGAGGCATGTCACTTAGGACATGGTTGTTCATGAAGGGGCATTTGCCTAGGTATATGAGTTGGCCCTCATTTGTAACAATCATAATCTCAATTGTATTCAAATATTATTATATAGTATATTATATGTTCCATGATGGACATTCTTGTATACCATATATTTTGAGCATTCCTCTATGTATATGAACTTTGTTCATAACATTGGTATCAAAGTTGTTCGACCCTCTAGCTACTCAACTATTGCACAGAGCTAGTTTGATCCGACCTTTTGACATTGATATTCATCAACCTTGTTGCCGTTAAAGATGATTTTCCATTTCATCATTAGGCCTTTATCAATTTAATAAAAAAAAGAACAAATAATATTAAAAATAAAATATTATACATAAAGAGAGAATTATATATTATATATATATATATATATATATATATATATATATTAGACTTGAAATGTATTATATATAAAAAATTCAAAAAAATATATAAAACAAAAACCAAAAAAACTACGCCATCTACAGTCATTGCAATAGGAAAATCAATTGTAGTGGCTAAGACAACAATTACAACTACCACCGCTTATAGTGTTGTCGTGAAACCAAACCCCTATTGCTAGTCGAACATTCCCATCACTTTTACTCTCAATTTCATCTATCAAATCTTCGACGAGAATTAGGTGGGCATCTCTTCACGTAACTTTGTATAAACACATTTGTTGTCTATAACTTGTTTCCATCTATCACCATCGTCACCCCTTTCAAACCTCAAACATTTGGTGGTATGCCCTTTCAGGTTAATTATTTGCAAGTTGTGTTGCATTGAAACTTGGTGGAAAATAAAATAAAATTGATCTGTTAAAATTGATTCGATCCCACCTCTTCGTGTCAATGCATCTGTATGGTATATATGTGCAAAATTGATTTGATTCATACCTCTTTGTACCATTGCATCCTTGTGGTATATCAGTGCCACCACATATTAAATTAATTAATAAAAAAGAGGATCTCATAAGGTATTAAGGTATTTATATATATATATATATATATATATATCTATATATATTATTATATATATTATATATATATATATATATATAGAGAGAGAGAGAAGAGAGAGAGAGAGAGGAGAGAGAGAGAGTTAATAAAAAGATAGTAATAATATTATAAGGTGGAAAATAAGCCTTGAAATGTAAACTCTATGTTAAAATAAATTGTGAATTATAGATAAAAGTGAAATGGAGATCAATAATGAAAGATTTCCTAAACCCTCTATTAAATATGTTAGTTCATTATTTAAAATCAAATGATCACTTGCAGGAAGGGATATTATAATCTCTATCAATCCTACTCATGATATTAATTATGTTAGTACTGACTGTGGTAACCAATTAGGGATTTATGAATCGAATATAATTGAAAGATTTTTTTTAAAACGATTGACAAGAAATATGACATAACCAATGTACAACTAAGTATTTCGGATTATACCCATGGGGGCTTCACTCAATGAACATCTGATATATCATGTGTATTCATGGCATACTAAACAATACCCTTATTTTAACTACATATTGGAAAATACCTCTACAAATCTCATTATATAACCCCCTACTAATATGAACCCAATACATATTCCTAATTTAAAAAATTCCTACTTTCACTAGATATTGTAGGTATCTATCTTTTCATTAACATTTTTTATACCCCTTTATATTTTTTCATTAACTTTGAGCTCTTTTTCTTATACTTGTCAATATAAAAACCCTTTACCCCTTATGTCATTTTTTCCTCAATATATATCCCCCAATATGAATGCACGTGGTATTGTATTGCTTCCCCAGTGAAACCCCCATGTTTATACCTTTATCACACAATTCACTGTTAAAAACTTCTTTTGTGATAATAGTGATATAATTTTGGGTCCACCCTAGATGGAATCACTAGGGTTTTTCATCCTAAATATGAATAATTTTTTTTTGACATTTTCCTGCAGGAAGAAAGAAATAACACTACAAGATATTACATTAAAATCAAATTCAATAACAGTAGAAGACATATAAGATATTGCAAAAGTAATTTTTCAAGAGTAAAAAAATGATACAAAATATGCAAAGGGAAGTTGAAAAAATCACCGCTGAAAAAAATGAATAAGTTTCTCAGCTTAAGGACCATGGTGAAAAATTACTGACGCAAATTAATAAGCTTAAAAATGACTAGAAGTCATTGGAAAATAGGGTACAACAGCTTATCGAGAAGGAAGTGTCGAAATCTTCAAATGTAGAAATTCAAGTTGAAGAAAAAGAAGGGATTATCTATCCAATCAATATCACAACTAAAGAAGATGACAAACCATTTGAAGGAAATGAATACTTAGATGTTGCAATTTAGACGATGAAAAATCAAAATGAAGATTTTGTAACCAACTCAACAACATCAAAGTTTGAAGTAAATTAGGAAGTTGTCACACACAAAAATCAAGCAACAAGAACTCCCTATCGACATATGAATCACAAGAGAAAACAACTCAATCAATCTACACATATGTATCACTTAGATAAAAAACAACAAACTTATATTCTAAAGGCTACTAATGCTAGTGCAATTCAATCTTATAATAAAAATTCACACGAAGTATCTAGTAACCACGAGATTTCACAAAATATTGATTTAGGATGGTCAAATCATTTTTGGATTTGACAATTTTATTTATCACGCAGAGGATCTTATCATCTTGTATCAACGAAGATGAAAAATTGAACAATTTAAATGAAAATAGATTAAAATGACATATAAACAGATAACACACCTTGTCAACCATAAGATTTGAGGACAAAGCTTTATAAAGAGGAAGGCAATGTTATGAATAATATATATATATATATATATATAATAATAGCAGTCATAGTAATGATTAATTAGTGATCATTAACTAGTGATTAGTATAGAATATGAATGTCTCTTAGGACATGACCATTCATGAAGGGGAACTTGCCTAAGTATATAAGTGAGCCCTCATTTGTAACAATCATCATCTCACTTGTATTAAAATATTCTCATATAATATATTATTTGTCCTATGATGGACATTCTTATATACCAGATATTATAAGTATTTTGCTGCATATATGAACCTTGTTCGTAATACAGTTTAGTTAAATTCTATATTGAAATATTTATAAGAGAAATATAAGTTATTTTTAAATTTTAATTACTTTATGCTTATAAAGTTATATATAATTAGATAATTTAACCTAGACATAAAAATATTTTATTTATTACTCCAAGAGTGAAATTGAAATATAAACGAACTAAAGTGAACACAATGAGAAGGTGATTATTAATTTTTCATAATGCTTTTAATTAAAACTAACCAAATATGTGTAATCATTTATGTTTTTATGATAGTTGACAATGTTTTCTTATTTGAAGTTCTTTTAAGGGCCACGTGTCAACTCCAAGTTGAGCATGGACGGATAGATGGATTACACATTGTCGTCACATTAGATTGTAGAATGAGCCTCTCGGCTTAGTAAAATATAAATAGAAATATATTTATGATATAAATTCATATTCCTAACCATCATAGTATAAAATGTTAATTTTAAATTTAATTTTAAAACATATAGAAACTTAATATTTACAATAATCTCTATAAACATGTATATATATAATATATTAATATGCATATCATATTAGAATAATGAATTTATAAAATTATAAAACATCTCAAAAAAAATGCCATGGGAAAATTCATGTAGCTATATGTATTAAGAAAGTTTTAATAAAATAAAAAAGAAGAATATTTTTAACTAGAGAGATGTTAAATTTATATCCATAGATTCATGATTTACCAAATGTGGAGAGGGATCAAATCTCTAGAGATGATAACCTTTCCTCAAGTTTTGGCACTCTAAAAGAGTTTTGCATATTAACAGCTCTGAAGGACCTTGAGAGCAGACATAGCTGATGGTGCTTGAGCCAAATCCTCAACAATGTTATAATGTTGAGCAGCTCGAGTGTTTGGATTGTACGAGGACTTTTGTAGCACACCCCAAGAAGGTGGTCGAATGGAAGAATCAGGATTACGTCACTATATATGGAGAGGAATAGAACTTGACGGGGTAGAAGAAGAACATGCACCTTCTTTTTCTTTCCTTGTTGTGGGAGTAGGAGTTTGATAATGTTTTGTTCTGGTAGCCACGTTAATCGGTGTACTCATCATGAACACTTATGAACCAAGGGAAGTATATAACTGAGGCTGGTATACCATTTGGGTCTGCTGGGATGGAAAGGGATCTTTCAGGATAGTTGGGGTCCCTTTGAGCAACCGACTAACCTCGGATCATCTTGGAAAATCCTTAGTATAGTGATCTTCCTCACAAATGAGCCTTGGATACTTAGGCTTCTGTTGGGAAGCATCACTAACATAGGACTTAGGAGGACCCTGTTTTGGGGCATCGACTTTACCTTTGCCTTTGCCTTTCTTCTTACCTTTCGAGGATTTTTCCACTGCGGTAGACTGAATGGTGTGGACCTCAGAAGTTTTACTAGGGCCAGGTTGATTCTAAGAGGGACTATTGGAAGCAGTGTTTGAGGCCAACTTCTGTTTGGAAGAAGATTTTGTAGGGGCCTGGGACACTAAACCAATTACTTCATCAATAGGAGGTGTAGTATGTGACTTCGATGTTGTTGTATCAGATGATGGCCTCAGAGCATTAGGTAATAACTCATACAAAGTACTAGACTGGGAGTAAATGAGATCTAAGTACTGGACATGAGCAATGGCTTTCTCCTCTATGATGTACTCACCCATAGCGATATCGCGATATATTGTAGCGACAAATGATTTGGTGAATCATTCGATCAGTAACTGATCAACAATCTCAAATTTGATTAGGCGACACCTACGTCTCCATTCATGGATGTGATCAGAAATGTGGGTCGCAGTGTTTTGCTTGAGCGATGTAAACAAATAGGTGGTTTCATAGAGAACCAACAATTGGAAATGTGTGAGGAAAGCTATGGCTAAAGAGTTGAAGTCATAATAAGTACTTCGAGGGAGCTCGATGTACGACTTGGTTGCAGCACCTATGAGAGTTCGTTGGAAAAGACAGAGACGAATAGAATCGTCAACATAGGAATTTGAAGAGCACCAGAGGTGATATGTCATCACATGGGATTGAGGATCTTCTTTCACTTTCCCATCGAACTTGGGAAAATTGCTCAAGATGGGGCTAGAGGCCAGTAGGGTGAATGAAGAATTGGATCATTCGTGAGTTGAGACACATCTAACAACTCTATTGTAGCCAAGAATGAAAATTGAGTATTAAAAGGCATTGGAGGTCGATAAGCAGGTCCAACTGGAGGAGCCCATCCCTGTTGGTAAGGATTTTGTCCTATAATGGAGGGTTTTGTCTGTATGGCATTTGATTTTCCCCCACTGTAGGTTACTTTGCCTATAGGGAGGATTCTGACCCTGAAACCCTTGAAATTGTCTAGCCATAGGTTTTTGATAAGCAACATATAGGTTAAAAGGATATTGAGCCTGTTGACCTTGGATGTATGGGTTTTGCACCTGTTGTCCCTGGACATATGGGTTTTTAACATGTTGGCCCTGGACATAAGGATTTTGGACCTGCTATCCTTGGACAAATGTATTTTGAACCTGTTGCCTTTGGACATGAAGATTTGGGGCCTGCTGCTACAGGACTTGACCCTGGACTTATCCTTGGAAAGGTTGACCCTGTTGATATGTATATAGGGGTTTTTGCTACTCAGGTTAGCCTTGCTAGTGTGAGGGTTAACCTTGAGACTACAAAATTTGTCCCTATGGCTACAAAGGTTGGTCGTGCGAAGACATAGGTTGGGAGGTTAGTTGAACATACTACATTTACGGCTGCATGGTTTGCTGCAATTGCTGCAAGGGTTGCCCCTGCGGCTCTTGCAGTTGTCCTTGCTATTGCATCATCAACCCCTGCTGCGGCATGAATGGCCCTTGATGCAATGAAGGTTGCCCTTGTTGATGCAGAGGTTGTCCTTGATGCTGCAAGGGTACTTGGACAGTTCATGGATTGAAAACTTGAAAATTTCTGAACTGTATCTGGCCATAACCATCGAGAATGGTGGTCGGACCAGGCTGAACATACTATCTAGGCTAAAGGATGGAAGGTGGATTTACCATTCCTTGGGAACCATATGGAACATAAGGAGTTTGGTATTGAACCTGAGTCTAATAAGGCTATTGATACTGGAAATTTCTTGACCCAGACGGACCAACAAGATTTTGGACCTGTTGGTACTAGACATTGCTTGATCTAGCAGGACCAGCAAGGTTTTGAATAGCACCAGAATAAGGTTGGTTCACCCAAACCATGTGATCCTGTGAGATACTCACACTAGTTGTGCCTGACACCATAGACACATTTAGATTTTTCTACCGAGGTGGTGGAACGACCTGTGCACTTATCGGAGGGATGAAGGACTAACAGAAGTAGGACTAGAGACCGTTGGTTGCACCAAACGAGTGACTTGGATTGATGAGACAAGAGGGTTCGGAACGACGGGTTTCATCGGGGCTGAAGTAACTACAAAAATCACAGTCTGTTGGGGGATCAGATTCCGAATGAACAGACCCATGGTAGGTATAACTCCAGACGGTCAAATAAGATTATGATAAAGTGAAGAGGCGCTAGGTGTACTTGAGACCAATTATGCTAAAGTTGCATAATTAAGATGTAAGTCCCAATAAACATTGATTGGAATGGTTCCCATGTAGGGGAAAACTTCAGGAGGAAAATGAGCTTCCTCCTCTTCAACAATGTGTGGAGTGGAAACCTCCGAGTTACCTAGAGAGGAGACTGGAAATTTTCCTTCGGGTTCCATGGGAGAAAACAAGCGACGATGAACAACCGAAGATGTTTGAGGGGATAATTCCAAAGGAATACCCAACTGATCGTACAAACTGTACGAATGCTGTGGTGATATCACAACAGGGTCGAACAAAGGATTCAGAGGATAAACAACTAGTCTAAGCTGACCGTCAGTAGTTAGCTGACTTGCGGGAGTCTAGATAGGGTTATAAGGAGATTCCAAGCCAATATTAGAAAGTGACCTAGTATTTGAGGGAGGTGTAGGACGAGATGACAAAGGTTGAATACTTAGAACAATTCCAAGTTCAATACCTTAGTCCTCAAGTGACTGCGGTAATCCAGGAAATGGCTCCTTAGATAATCTTTCAGACGGAGGAGAGGAAGAGGAACTAGGTGAATCAGATGGTTTAGCCACGATGGCTTTGTATCAAATAACAGGAAAAGGGAGATAAATTCCAAGGCTTTAAATGTAATTTAAAAGGACTACTCATGATTTGGTCTAGAAAAGACTAACAAGCATGTTATGAGATTGTGGGCAACAATTTTTTAAGACGCATAAAAAAACTGGTGCTCTTTCATGTTTTAAGAGTCAAGAAAGAAGCAAAGGTGACTATCACTTTCGATTTGAAGCGAGCTTGAAACGAAAAGTGCTCGGCTGATATTTTAAGCTTAAAGAGTCAAAAATATCAAATGACTCCTCAGGATGATCTAGGTAAAAAGGATTACCAGGTAATGTGAACTGCAGAATACCTCCTAACAAACCGACAACTACGAGCAGGTGATCTCCCCGAATGTTGTGTTTGGTTTATCATGTTTACAAGGTAATTGACTCAACATCCTATGGATAAAGCATTATACCCTAGTGGGTTCTCCCTTTATATACTTGATGGTATGGGGAGCACAAATCTGTACTAGCGTTGTCTATTGCTGAAGCAACCGACAACTTCTAGGTTTAAAGACATCGAAACACGTCTCTGGCCTAGACCTTCTAGATGTGATCATTAGGTTTCAAATGTGCCTTAGGTTAATTAAGTTCATTTTAAATTTTATCTTGAATTATGTCTCAGTTTTCAGGCCTTAGCGATGTGACTCGAAAAATCCTATATGCAGCTAATTGAGACAAGAATCTTTCAATTCGATGAATTGTTTACACTAGAGAGGGTAGAAAACACAATCAAATGCAAACAACCAAGCAATTGAAAGTGAAAATGATTTTTTCACTACTTTACTATTTGAATACAAAATAATGAAAAAACTCTTCCCAATTCCTATTTTCCTAACAAGTGCACTTCAAGCAGTCTTTTGAAAGGGAAAGAGAATTAATTTTCTTTCAAATGCAAATGAAACTCTAGTCTTCGATGATGCTAACTAACATAACATATTGATGCAGCGAACTAGAATTGTGTAATTTTCATGAAATGACAAAAAGGAATTTTTTGTAAAACACTTCAATGTAAAAGTTTTCGAGACAATCAATCCCGAAACAGATGAAAAGACACAAAAAGGAACTTCTTCCAAACTAATGACGTAATGACTCTACCAAAAACAAGACAAGCAATGTGATCTATGCCGAAAAGAGATGTTTAAACAATCAAACGAAACTTTTCAAACTTGAATGATGGAGACCAAAGCAATAGGAGAACTACAAATGAAATGTGAGTAAATTCACCAACAAATTGACTCACGGAGTTCACAATCAGCTAAATGGATGACAATCTAGATGTCCTAGAGCCACTAACCACCAAAAGACTCAAGAAATCAATCAAAATAAGGCAAACCAATAAGCACATAAACCTAGCCAAATCAAGTTTTCCAGTCAGGGAGAAATAGTCTAAAATAAGCTAAGAGGTAGAAATCAAGAGAGCAAGACATGCTGGTTGAGATCTAGGGTAAACCCTAACCTCCACCTATAGGCATTGGGACCACTGCCTAACTAACAACAAGTGCCAGAAGGGGGTCGATGTGATTGTTTTTGAGAAAATCGATCTGATCGGCACGATTGTTTTAGAAAAATCTGCCTGGCCGACGATTTAAAGGAAAAAATTAGAATTTCCTCAGGTAAAAAGTAGACTTACTACTATAAATTTTAGACTCAAAACAATAAACCAAGCAAAGCAGAGAACACTAGAGGGAAATGGTGATATTATAAAAGTTCACAAAAAACCATGAAATTACAATCAATCAAGCAGAAGGATTGGCTCCCCCGTCAGGTCACCAATTTGTGATGCATGTAAATTCTAAGTGCAGACACAAACAATTCCTCTAGCCCGAGAGAGCGAGTCTAGTCACAAAGAGACAATCTATGGAAGATTTCCTTAAGCTAGATTTGATTAAGAGGGCCTACCTGTTAGAACTCTATTACACTTGGTGATGATCCTACTTCCTTGCTCCAACTATCTTTCGTTTCCTTCCTTTGAACACTTGAAATAAGAAAAAAACAAAAAAAATTGTAATAACATACAATATTGTATTCAGCCTACTTAACAGGTCAAGAAACATTAAGCCATAAAGATGTAAAATGACACTTCATGTAGGAAATCAATTGATAGTTGCATTTATATAAATAAAAAAGAGATTACAACGGTACCTTGACATTGTTGGTCTCCTCTGACGTATCCGGGTTCCCACACTTCTGCTAGCACTTCACAGACAGTGCCAACAATAGAGGTTTTAAGGCCTCTTTCCCTCTAGTCTCAAATCACACTAAAGCACACTATTCTCCCTCAAACATACACTAAAAAAATTCAGACTATAAATGTCTTACTGATTATTCTAACTCCAAACTAAAACTAGCTTTTTCTTGGGAAAAAGAGAGGTTTATATACCTTGGATGGATGGGAGATGGTTCATCTTCTCATGGGAGAAGGCATTATCTCTTGGATTAGTTCCATCCTAATAGGGGGAAAGGAGCCCAAATGGACCTCCTTGACTCCATCTAACCTAACCATTTACTAGAATTTCGTTACGAAGCTTCTAGAGATGGAAGCTTCGGCTCCATATTTAAAAAAAATTCCAAAATAGGATCGACGCGACTGAGAAAGGGCTCAATCGATTAGATCAGCACTAGGGATAGTTGTAATCCCTGCATATCAGCATGAGGAGGACATAGGTCACTATCATTGGTATTGTAAACTATGGTAAACAGAAGATTTTTGGGAAATGATGCAAAAGGGAGTTGTTTTTCTCATGAAGAGGGAGACAATGGGAGTTTCTTCATGATGAGAAAGCATGTAGGGTTCAATCTAGAGGTCCTCCAAGATCATGGAATGGGGAGTATAGGGACAGTGACAAAATCTTTTGTAACACACTACCAGATGGCTAAGGTGGAACCGTTGATGCCACGAGAACCATGAATGGCCCATTGGAGTGCATTGATGCCCAAGATTACCGAGCGCCATCATACTTCCTATAATCCCACCTTTTTCTCGTGGATACGATGACAATATATTGTAGTGGAGGATTGGCCTTACAATGGTATTGACTTCCGTGGAGATCCATATATGCCACTCCCAGAGGGGGAGGATTATGATGATGGAGGTAAAAACAAGCAATTTTAATTTTTGATGTTTTTTATTGTTTTTGAGATATATGTGTTCATGAAATTTTGATTTTATGAATGCAGATGTTGGACCAAAATTCATTATTGGGATGTCCCCGATCACCAAATGTGTTGCTCTGCAATTCGAGGTCGCTCCTTATCAAGAGGGAAGCGACAATGAGGAGGAGATTGCGCAGAATCTCGAGGGATTGACCCATGGGATCCCAAAGTATGCTCGGATGGGTGACATCCCATGCTAGTATCACAAGCATATGGTGGGGATATCAAATTGAATCCTCCAATTTTTTATTGGCATAGTCCGAGCAGTTACATGCTCCCATGAATGTTATGTTGTTTAGTGCATAGGTCTAGCATTCCACATTTGTGAGGCCTGTGAGCCATAGATGTATAAGGCCTATGAGCCATTGTTGTATTTTGAACACACATATTATTTTTTGAGGTTTCAATGTATTTGAAAAACATGATTTATATATATATATATATATATATATATATATATATATATATATATATATATAATATTATATATAGATATATATATATATATTTCCTTGCTTACTATGGTACAAATGTTTTGTATTTTGAGTTTTTAGATGTTTCACAAATGTCTATCCAACACATAATTAGCTAATGCATCCATTAATGTATTCATGTGTCCAGGAATATTATGATATGTAATGTAAATAAAATTTATCTCCAGTAGACGAATACGTAGATAAATTCTCAATATCTGAGGGTTTCTAATGGAATATTGCCCATTGAGTTGAAGGACAATAAGTTGTGAATCAAGGTTGACAACCAATTCTCAGATGCCAAGAGTGATAGCTTCTAACAACAATTCAATAACTCTGATATACTCAGTAATGTTATTAGTTTCTCAACCTAGACATATACCTTTAATATCAATCAACTCACCATGGGGGTCATAAATGGCCCTTGTCACGGATGATATATTACGGGTGCTATGGAAAGCACCATCAGTGAAACCGATGTGAGGAGACACTGACATCTACAAAGCAGGCAGAAACATAATAAGCAGGAAAGATGCTTGCAAACCAACACTCCAAACCACACTGTACAAAAATTAATAACACACTATTGTACAAAAGTAACCATGCAAAATGACCTAAGAATAGTACTTTTTGAGAGAGTCCATGCTCGGATTCGGGTAATCAATCAACATAGATGAAAATGGAGTTTTATCATTGTCATGATGAGTAAGCATCAACTCGGCCAAATAATAGAGTAGAACTCATATAAGGTTTTTCCCCCATGCCCCCTAGGCGAGGGAGGGTTACGAGTCATAAGATGACAACCCCATTGCAAAAATGGGCAATCGGTAAACTCGGGCGGGGAACCAGAATCTATGAAGAGATAAAGGCACCCATAGTTGAAAGATCTTGACAATGTCAAGAGAAAATGACATGTCAATAGGCGGCGGAGAAGAGAACTTCACAAGGCACATAGACATGACCATCAAGCCAGGCAAGAATAAGGAACGATGATGAGTGTCATTCCAAGGTACTTCCTCTAGAGACATTACTTCCATGATACTTTCGTCAAAAAGAAATGTCTCTGTTAAGGGATCAGAAGATTCCAAAGAACCAAGCCACGGGGATTGAGAATACATGTCGAGAGATGTTCTCTAAATAGGATGATCAGAGGATACCGAAGGTGAAGCCGAAAAAATTTCCACATAATCAATTTCGGTAGGACTTAATGGCATAACCTTGCCCCATGTATCAACAAGATCTGATGAAGGAATGACCCAAGGATCAAACTTGACCAAAATCATGTTGACATAGGCAACATGAGGAGGTGGGAGTGGAAATATTCCCATCAAGGCATGATCTTTAAAGAGTCCTTCCCCCACACTCTCATAAGGAGCATTGGTGTGCTTGACATATGGAACATTACCATCTGAGGAGGAAGAGGCAAAGAAGGATAGTTGGTTAACTGTGACTATCTTCCCTTGATGGGGAAAATGAATGACACGGAAAAGGGAGGAGGCTACAGCATGCATGGCATGGATCCACCTTTGTCCAAGTAGAAGATTGTAGTTAAGATTAACGTCAACGATATCTAATTCGACGTGTACTATCTTGCCCTCCAAAGTGATGGAAAGGTTGTAGGTTTTAACCCCGTACATAAATTACCTGCATACAATTATAGAACATGGAAAACAAACAATGCAAGAGCATAACACATAAAACACATATACATAGATATTTTCCCCTGGATCCCAAAACCGAGACTACCGGCTTGATTTTTCATTATGTTCCTTTCAATGTTACAATAAATATTTATACATGCCGAAGTATCCAATACCATGGACCGAAAACCATTGTGCCCAAAACCATGTGCAAAAACCATGCACAAAACCATAGCTAGGTCCGCCCAACCTAGCTGTGGAAAGAATATAACACAACCAAATATTCTCCCACTCATTGTTTTCTTTCCACAGGGGGCCACTTAAGAGCTTAGTCATTTATCTAACCCTTTAATGCCCATTGTTTCTCTACACCAAGAGAACTTCTCAGAGCTCACAAATTTTGTCAATGCATTTGTAGTATTTTTCAAAGTGTCCACCTTTACCAGCAACATCTTTTTGTCTTCTATCATATCCCTCACAAAGTGATATTGAACATCAATGTGCTTTGTCCTTGAATGGAAAGAAAGGTTCTTTACCAAGAAAATTGCACTTTGGCTATCACAGTCTATCCTTATATCTCCCTGTACTAACCCCATACTTGAACACAATCTCTGCAACCAAACTACTTCCTTGCCTGCTTGAGTGGCTGCCATGTATTCTACCTTTGTAGTTGATAGTGCCACTACAGATTGTTTCTTACTCATCCAACTAACTACACCTCCAAATAGGTTAAACACATACCCACTTGTAGATCTTCTTTGATCCATATGTCCAGCCAAGTTTGCATCAACAAAGCCATGAATGTCCAAAACTCTTTCCAATCCTAGTCTTCCTTGGTAGCACAAACCATAATCACTAGTGCCATGCAAATACCTAAAAACCCACTTCACTGTTGTCCAGTGCTCCTTCCCTGGTTTTGACATAAACCAGCTCAATACTCCCACTGCATGTGCAATGTCTCGTCAGTACAGACCATCACATACATCAGGCTACCAACTACACTTGCTATGGAACATGAGACATTTGTCCTCTTCCCTCTTGTGTCTTGGACCCTGTTCACAGATAAAACTTTACACCTACAGGAATAGGAACCTTCACCAGTTTACTATCCTACATATTAAACCTCTATATATTGTCTCGACATACTCCTCTAGTTTAATAGAGCTTCCTCTTTTCCTGATCACTTTTAATTTCCATGCCAAAAATATAGTTTGTAGCACCAAGATCTTTCATGTCAAATTTGGAGGACAATTGAGTCTTCAAATCTTGGATAATTTCTTTGTCATTTCCAACCAGCAACATGTCATCCACATACAAGACCAGATAAATAACACGATCATCAAATAATTTAAAATACACACATTGATCTACTTTTCTTTTGGTGAAGCCAAGTCCTCATATAAATGTATCAAATTTCTCATACCACATCCTTGGTGACTGTATTAGCCCATACAGAGACTTCTTTAACTTGCATACCAGTTATTTCTTACCCTTCACTGCAAAGCCTTTAGGTTGCTTCATGTAGATCTCCTCTTCCAAATCCCCGTGAATAAATGTTGTCTTCACATCCATATGGTCTACCTCAAAATCAAAAGCAACAACAATAGATAACAATAATATAATAGAAGCTACCTAGGCAACTGGAGAAAAATATCACAAAAATCAATTCCCAGTACTTGGGAATAACCTTTTTCTACCAACCGAGCTTTGTATTTCTCCACCTTTCCTTCTGCATTTGTCTTCTTCTTTAACACCCATTTTCTGCCAATGGGTGTCCTTCCAGCTGGCAACTCTGCTAGATCCCAAGCCTCATTTTTGTGCAAAGATGTCATTTCATCAACCATGGCCTCTTCCAGAGTTTTCCATCCTTTGAATCTACTACTTCCTTCACAGTTATGGGATCATCATTAGTAATAGATAAAGAAAAATTTGAACAGAAATCATATGGACTATACCTTTCTAGTTGCCTTCTTTCTCGAACTAACCTTCTCACACCTAGAGTTTGTGGCTCTTCATCTTCTGATTCCTCTTCTGCTATAGAGTCTAATTCTTCGTCCTTAAGCTCAAAATCTATCTTTTCAGGTTCCTTTGATGGGACTTCATGTTTAATAACATCTTTCACCTCTCTGAACACCACATCTCGGTTGTACACAACCTTTCTTGTTATTGGGTTCCAAATCTTATAACCCTTTAAACCATCCTTATACTCAATAAAGATACACTTTTCAGATTTACTATCCAACTTTGTTCTTTTGTCCTTTGGAACATGTACATATGCATCACATCCAAATACCCCCAGATGTGAAAGAGAGGGTTTCTTACCAGCCCATACCTTTTGTGGAGTCTTATCCTCCAATGATGATGAAGGTGATTTGTTGACCAGGTAACATGTTGTCTCCACTCTCTTTGTCCAGAATTCCTGTCCTAACCCGAAACCACTGAGCATGCTTCTTTCCCTTTCCATCAATGTCTTGTACATTCTTTCTGCAACTCCATTTTTCTTAGGTGTGTATGGAGTAGTCTTCTATCATGCTATACCACACTTCTTATAGGATTCTTCAAATTCCTTGTAGCAAAACTCTCCACGGTTATTTTTCCTTAGCACCTTTATCTTCTTCTCTATCTAGTTTTCCACCAGAGCCTTAAATTCTTTAAACCTATCAAAGACTTCAAATTTCTTCTTGAGGAAATATATCCATGTATTCCTTGAGAAGTCATCTATAAATGATACATAGTACACAGACTTACCTAGTGACGGAACCTTCACAGGTCCAAACACATCACTGTGCACAAGCGATAATGTCTGTTTAGCTCTCTTACCACCAGAGGGGAAACTCACCCGATTCTTCTTCCCATATACACAATTTTCACAAAAATCAAAATCTAGAGAGTTGTTAGTCATACCTTCTACCATACCTTTACCATGAAGTATTCGAAGGCCCTTCTCTCCAATATGTCCAAGCCTTTGATGCCATAGCATGGTCTTTTCTCTAGAGACCAATAGATTTTTTTATCCACTTTCAAGAACCATAGAATTGTTGCACTCATCAAACTAGTGCTCCCCAAACCATATTGTAGGTATCCTTCTCGAACACTATTTTTACACCTGCGTCATCTAGCTTACTTATAGAAATCAGATTTCTGGCTAATGCAAGAATATGCAGAACACTTGGAAGTGTCCTAATCCTTCCACCTTGCAACTTCATCTTGACTTTTATGCGACCAACGATTCTAGCCTTCCTGTCATCCCCCAAGAAGACATCACCACCATCATATTTCTCATACTCCTAGAACCAATCTCTATGGGGAGTGAAGTGAAAGGATGCACTTGAGTCAATCAATCATGCCTCATGATCTACATGTGTACTTGAAGAAGCCAAGTACACATCCCCGCCTTCATTTGAGGTGGTTTTTTCCTCTGCAGAAGAAGCGTCATTAGATCCCTTTCCTTTGTCAGGAGCTTTAGATTTATAGTCCCTTTTGTAGTGCCCTTCCTTTCTGCATTTCCAGCACACCACCTTTACAAGTTTTCCTAAAGATTTAGATCTCCTTCTAGATTTAGATCTCCCAGATGATGACTTATTTTTGTTTCTGTTGTGGGACCATCCTCGTATAGACAAGGCATAACCATTCTGGGTCTCCATATTTTTCCATCTCATCTCCTCTGTCAACAAGGATGAGACTATTTCATCAAACTGCAAGGCAGTTGCATTTCTACCTATTGCAATAACTAGACTATCCCACGAATCTGGTAGAGAACACAACAAACTAATGCACTTATCTTCATTTGAAAATTTAATATCAACAAACAATAATTGGCTTACCATAGTATTAAACGCATTCAGATGCTCTGTCACCAAGCCTCCATCTTTCATCCTCAGGTTATACAAATTTTTCCGTAGGAACAGTTTATTCACCAGAGATTTAGATTGGTACAAAGTCCCTAACTTATCCCACAAAGTCTTCACCGTAGCTTCTCCTGATACATTCAACAATACTAAATTTGAGACATGCAATCATAGTGTGCTCTTTGCCTTCTGATCCAACTTCTTCCATTCTTCATTGGACACTCCCATTGGTTTAGTACCTGGATCTACCGTGATCCATTGATCTTTATCTACCAACAGATCCTCCATCTTGAGTTTCCATAACTCAAAATTCTGACCATTAAATTTCTTGATCTCTATCTTTCCGCTGCCCACCATCTTCTTTCACTACCAGAATCGATCCCGTAGATCTCCCACTGAATATGGTCTACCACAGGCCCGAGCGAAACCCCTCAGCAACAAAGGTGTCCCATTGAATCCAAAACAAATCCAATACCAAATTTAGTTTTTAACCTCGTACAGAAATTACCTGCATACGAATTCTAAAACACAGAAAACAAATAATGTGAGAGCATAACAGATAAAACACATATACACAGAGATTTTACCCTGGATCCCAAAACTAGGAGTACTAGCTTGATTTTTCATTATGTTCCTTTCAATGTTACAATACATATTTATGTGTCGAAGAATCCAATACCATGGAGTGAAAACCATCACGACCAAAACCATGTGCAAAAACCATGCAAAAAACCATAGGTAGGTCCGTCCAACCTATTATAGGGTCCGAAAAAAAATTTCCCGGGGTGCTACCTCGAACCTCGTAGAGGGGGTCTGCCCACCCCCCTTAAACCCCCTATGACCCCCCGGCTGCACAATTGGCACAACGAAGGGGGTGCTCCGTCCCCCTCTAACCCCTCAGTTGACTATGTGGGCTAGTCATGGAAGGAATATAACACAACCCAACAAAGGTTGGGAAGGACACCGAATGGTCATGAATCATGCCTGTCAAAAGCTTATAGAGTGTTAGGAGACCAGTAAAGAGTAGGAAAACCAATTTCCTTTCAACAAGCGACAGGCATGATGCAGGTAGAGTCACCTTCATCGATGACGGTCATATGAATGGTTTTCTCATTTATGATTACCTAAATGAGAAAGGTAATTTGATGAGGTAAATGCGGAAAGTGGTTTTCTAGGTCAAAACACATGAGATTAGAGTCAATTGGATCAATACCCCTAATAGCCGACAATAACAATTTCCGCTGAGAAGGATAACTTTGAAGGACCTTGAGAGCAGACACAGCTGATGGCACTTGAGCCAAATCCTCAACAATGTTATGATGTTGAGCAACTCGAGTGTTAGGATTGTATGAGGAATTTCGAAGCGCACCTCGAGAAGGTGGTCGAATGGCGAAATCGAGACTAGGTTGCTCTATATGGAGAGGAACAGAATTGGACGAGGCAGAAGAAGAAGGGGTACACTCTTTCTATTTCCCTACTGACGGGGTAGGATTTTGATAATCTTTTGACCTGGTAGCCACATTGATCGGGTACTCATCATGAAAGCTTGTGAACCTGAGGAAGCATATTACTGAGGCTAGTCTACCATTTGAGTCTGCTAGGATGGAAAGGGCTCTTTCAGGATAGCTAGGGTCCCTTTGAGCAAACGACTAACTTCAGACCATCTGGGACAATTATTAATATAGTGATTCTCATCATAGATGAGGCATGGATACTTGGGTTTCTATTAGGAAGCATCACCAGCAGATGACTTAGGAGGACCTTATTTTTGGGCATCATCTTTACCCTTGCCTTTGCGTTTCATCTTACCTTTAGAGGATTTATCTACTATGGTAGACTGGACAATGTGAACCTCACAGGTTTTACTAGGGCCAAATGAATTGCAAGAGGAATCATTGGGAGTAGTGTTGGAGACCGACTTCTAATTGGAAGAAGATTTTGCAGGGGTCTGAGTCATTGAACCAATTACTCCATCAACAAGAGGGGTAGCTGAGACTTAGATGTCATCAGATTAGATGATGTTCTAAGTGCATTGGGTAACACATCATATAACATGCCAGATTGTGAATATATAAGGTCTAGATACTGGGCACATGCTATGGTTTGTTCCTTAGTGATGCATCCACCCATAGCAATGTCCTCAGCAATTTTCTTGACAAATGATTTGGTGAACCATTTGGTCAACAACTGATCAAAAATTTCAAACTTAATTAAATGGCCCCTACGTCTCTATTCATGGATGTGATCAGAGATGTGAGTCACAATGTCTTGCTTTAGCAACATTAATAGGTGCGTGCCAATTTCATAGCGCACTGGCCGCTGGTAATGTGTGAGAAAGGCCATGGCGAGAGTGTTAAAGTCATGATAGGTACTTCGAGGTAGCTCAATATACCATTTGTCTGCAGCCCCTATAAGATTTTGTTGGAAAAGGTGAAGACGAATGTAATCATCAATGTAGGAATTTGAGGAGCACTAGAGGTGATATGCCATCACGTGAGCTTGAGGATCCTCTTTTTATTTTCCTTCAAAATTTGGAAAATCACTCGAAATCTTGGATAGAACTTGGAGGCCGGTATGGCAAATGAAGAATCAGGTCATTCATGAGTCTAGACACATCTGGAAATTCTAGCATAGCTAAGAATGACAATTGGGTATTGAAAGGCATTTGAGGTTGATAAGGGGGCCCAACTGGTGGGGCCCATCCCTACTGGTAAGGATTTTGTCCATATGGCATTTTATTTTGCCCCCACTATAGGTTACCTTGCCCGTAGGGAGGATTTTGACCTTGAAAGCCTTGAAACTATCCAGCTAGAGGTTGTTGATAAGAAACATATGGGTTAAAAGGTTGTTGGGCCTGTTGGCCTTTGACATATGGATTTTTCACCTGATGTCTCTGAGCATAAGGGTTTTGGACCTGCTGCCCCTAGACGAAAGGGTTTTGGACCTACTTTCCTTGGACGTAAGGATTCTACACTTGCTTCCCTTGGACATAAGTATTTTGGACTTGTTGTCCTTGGACAAAAGAAGGATGAACTTGTTGCCCTTAGACATAAGGATTTTATGCCTGCTGTTGCAGGACTTTACCCTGGACTTTCCCTTGCAAGGGTTGACTTTTTTGATATGAGTATAAGGGTTGTTGCTACCCGGGTTGACATTGTTGCTGCAAGGGATAACCCTACGGCTGTAAAGGTTGTCCCTGCGATTGCAAAGGTTGACCTTGCGAAGGCATAGGTTGGGAGGATTGTGGCATATACTGCATTTGTGGCTGCATGGTTTGTTGCAACTGTTGCTAGGGTTTCCCTGGTGGTTGTTGTAGTTGTCCTTGTTGCGGCATCATCTAGCCTTACTGCGGCATGGATGGCCCTTGCTATAATGAAGGTTTACCTGGCTGCTGCATGAATGGACCTTACGACAATGAAGGTTTCCCTTGCTACTGCAGGAGCTATCCTTGCTACTACAAAGGTACTTGAGCAATTCCCAGAATGACACCTTGAAAGTTCTCGAACTATATCTGGCCATACCCACCAAGTGCAGCAGATGGAACAGGCTGGAAATAAGGTCTAGGCTAAGGGATGTATGGAGGATTAGCCATTTCTTGTGAATCATATGGAACATAAGGAGGTTGGTACTGGCCTTGAGCCATATTGGGCTGCTGGTACTGGATGTGACTTGACCCAGACCGACCAACATTGGGCTGTTGGTACTAGACATTACTTGATCCAACTAGACCAACAGGATTTGAAATGGCACCCAAAGAGTTTTGGTTCATCCCAACCATGGTTGTGAGCCACTCACATTGGTTGTGCTAGACATCATAGAAACATTCAGACTCTACCCCCGAGGTAGTGGGATAGCCTGCCCACTTACTAGAGGGATCGAAGAACTAATAGAGACATGACTCGAGATCGTCAGTTGAACCAGACGGGTTACTTGGACCCCTGTAACTATGATATCCCATACTTCAGTACCAAGAGATTGAAGATAGTTAGTAACTCTTACCTTCCAATATACGAAGTTTGTTCCATCAAAAATCGGTGGCCTGATTGATGCTTCCCTCTCGTAGTTGCACATGATGAAAGATCTTCCTTCAAGCGATCAAGCTTCTTCAGAAGGACCTGCTCTGATACCAATTGTTGGAAATAATACTGAGAGGGGGGGTGAATCAGTATTATCAACTTCTTTTCAATATGCCTTCCTTAATTTAATCTTCAGATATTGATCATTAACTTGTATGTCAGTACCATATAATAATGAGCATGAAACAAGAAAAACAGATAGTCACACCAAAGAACACCAGATATAAGGTGGAAACCCAATGTGGGTGAAAACCACCTGCTGCAATATGTCTCTATCTTCTTTCAATTAGAAACTTCTTTTACAATGATTTTGTACTGGTGCAGCTCTTTACCAGTACGCAGGCTGCAACCTGCAGAGAGCTACAACTCTCTCTTGTTTTCCAGTCTCTCCTGGAAGGGAGCTACAACCCCTTAGCTCTTTTACTTCTTTAAGGACCACGTTTCATAAATTTTCAGACTGGATCCATGAACATCAAGTAATCATCAAGTACATGTAAATCACCCAATCTCCTTATACAATGAACCAATGAATCACCAACTCTTTAGAATGCTGTAAACAGAGAAGTAATACCAGAAATCTAAACCCAGAATTCTGCTGCAATAGATAAAAGATAGTCAACAAATGTTTCAAGATAAGTTCACAACTTCACCAACAGGGGCCTGCATATATCCGCAGCTCTTCTGAGTCTGAACTGCGCAGATCCGCACTGGTCGTTCTTCTGCTATGTGTACTTTTCTTCAGATCCGCAACTTTACTTTCTGACTTACAGCATACATCTGCATTGTGCCTTCTTCTTTCCTGCGTACCTCACACTTCGCCTTTTTCTGCGCTGCGTGCGCCCCGCATTGTGCCTTCCCCTGCGCTGCGTACCCAACACTGCGCCTTCGGGTCGCCTGCGGACTTCTAATTAGGGCCAAATTTACAGTCCTCCAATGTGCGACATTCAGTCAGATCCACAGATTTGTTCATGCGCTCGAGAGATCACGACATGCCGATAGATTCGCCTTAAGTTATCTCCTTGATTTATATCTAGCTTTTAAAAACAATCACCCAAAATTTCAAATCTTAAGATATTCAAATTTCACAAGTGAGTGGCCAAGAGATATCCTTTCCTTTTTATAGGAAAGCCTTTCTCAATACCATGGTCCAAAACCATAATAAAACTATACCATGAACCCAATACTTGGGATCAATACTTTTGGATGCAATACCACGGGCCAAAACCATTTGATCAACAACTGTCAGAGTAATACCATGAACCATTCATGAAGATCCACACGTGCACGCGCTTTTATGCATTGGAGAGAGTGAAACTGGGGTCCACACCTTCTGAACGTATCACATGCGTGCATGTACGCACTCCTTGGTCGGCATACCTGTGGGTCCACATCTTCTTCTAGGATTACCTGCGAGTATCTTACTTTCCATGATTTTAAGTGCCTAAACTGAGATCTGCCACAAGAGTGAGTTGCCATCAAGTACAACATCTGTACCATAGAGCCATACCAGAATCATAATGCCAACAGACAGGCATTTGAGGTTGATAAGGGGGCCCAACTGGTGGGGCCTATCCCTACTGGTAAGGATTTTGTCCATATGGCATTTTATTTTGCCCCCACTATAGGTTACCTTGCCCGTAGGGAGGATTTTGACCTTGAAAGCCTTGAAACTATCCAGCTAGAGGTTGTTGATAAGAAACATATGGGTTAAAAGGTTGTTGGGCCTGCTAGCCTTTGACATATGGATTTTGCACCTGATGTCCCTGAGCATAAGGGTTTTGGACCTGCTACCCCTAGACGAAAGGGTTTTGGACCTACTTTCCTTGGATGTAAGGATTATACACTTGCTTCCCTTGGACATAAGGATTTTGGACTTTCTGTCCTTGGACAAAAGAAGGATGAACCTATTGCCCTTAGACATAAGGATTTTTCCTTGCAAGGGTTGACCTTGTTGATATGAGTATAAGGGTTGTTGCTGCCCAGGTTGACATTGTTGCTGCAAGGGATAACCCTACGACTGTAAAGGTTGTCCCTGCGATTGCAAAGGTTGACCTTGCGAAGGCATAGGTTGGGAGGATTGTGGCACATACTGCATTTGTGGCTGCATGGTTTGCTGCAACTGTTTCTAGGGTTTCCCCAGTGGTTGTTGTAGTTTTCCTTGTTGCGGCATCATCTGGCCTTACTGCGGCATGGATGGCCCTTGCTGTAATGAAGGTTGACCTTGCTGCTGCATTAATGGCCCTTACATCAATGAAGGTTTCCCTTGCTGCTGCAGAAGCTGTCCTTGCTACTACAAAGGTACTTGAACAATTACCATAATGACACCTTGAAAGTTCCTGAACTATATCTGGCCATACCCACCAAGTGCGGCGGATGGAACAGGCTGGACATAAGGTCCAGGATAAGGGATGTATGGAGGATTAGCCATTTCTTGTGAACCATATGGAACATAAGGAGGTTGGTAATAACCTTGAGCGATATTGGGCTGCTGGTACTGGATGTGACTTGACCCAGACAGACCAACATTGGGCTGTTGGTACTAGACATTACTTGATCCAACTAGACCAACAGGATTTGAAATGGCACCCAAAGAGGTTTGGTTCATCCCAACCATGGTTGTGAGCCACTCACATTGGTTGTGCTAGACATCATAGAAACATTCAGACTCTACCCCTGAGGTAGTGGGATAGCCTGCCCACTTACTAGAGGGATCGAAGAACTGATAGAGACATGACTCGAGATTGTCAGTTGAACCGGACGGGTTACTTGGACCGACAAAACAAGAGGATTTGGAATAGTGGGTTTCACTAGGACTGGAGTAACTGCAGAAATTACCGTATGTTGGGAGGTTGGGTTCTAAATGAACGGACCTATGGTAGGCATAGCGCCAGGTGCCCAAATAGGGTTGTGATATAATTATGAGGAAGTAGGCATGCCTAAAACCAACTAAGTTATAGTCACATAATTACGAGGTAACTTAGGATGAACACTAGTTAGAATGTTTCCCATGTAAGGGAAACCTTTAGGAGTGAAAGGATATTCCTATTCCTCAACTGTGCGTGGAGTGGAAACCTTCGAGTGACCCGAACAGGAGACTAGGATTTTTCCTTCTAATTCCATGGGTGAAAACAGGCAACGACAGACTACCGAACATGTTTGAGGGGATAATTACAAAGGAATACCTGGCTGATCGTATAGACTGTACGAATTCTAAGGTGATATCACAACGGGATCGAACAAAGGATTTGGAGGATAAACAACCAGTGCAAGCTGACATTCAGAAGTCGACAGACTCTCAAGAGTCTAGATAGGATTATCCAGAGATTCTAGGCCAATGTTAGAAAGTGACCCAGTATCTGAAGGGGGAGGATGAGATGAAAAAGGTTGAATACTCAAAACAATTCCAAGCCCAACACCTTGGTCCTCAAGTGGTTGTGGCAACTCAAGAAAAGGCTCCTAGGAGAATCTTTCAAACGGAGGAGAGGAAAAGGAACTAGGCAAACCAGTTGGCTAAACCATGATGATTTTGTCTCAAATAACCAAAAAATCGATTGATTTCAAGGGCTTTAAAATGTATTTAACGGTATACTCACAATGTGGTCATAGAAAAAGACTATCAGGAATGTTATAAGATCGTGGCAAATAATTTTTTAAGATGCAAAAAGAAACTTGTGCTCTTTCATGTTCTAAGAGTCGAGACAGAAGCAAAGGTGACTCTATCACTTTTGATTTGAAACAAGCTTGAAAGAACAAGTGCTCGGGTGATATTTTGTATTTAGGAAGTCAAAAAGATCAAAATGACTACTTAGAATGATCTAGGTAAAAAGTATTACCAGGTAATTGTGAACTGCAGAATACCTCCTGGCAAACCGAGAAGTATGGATAGGTAATCTCCCCAAATTTTGTGTTTAGTGTATCATGTTTACAAGGCGGCAGACTCATCTTCCTATGGATAAATGATTGCAACCTAGTGGGGTCTCCTTTTATATACTCGACGATACCGAGATCACAAGTCCGTATTAGCGCTGTCTAGTGCCAAAGCGAACGACAACTGCTATGTTTTAAGATGCTAGAACACGTCTCTAGCCTAGACCTTCTAAAATGTGATCATTAGATTTCAAATGCGCCTTAGGTTAATTGAGTACATTTTAGAGTTGATCTTGAAATTATGTCTCGGTTTTCAGGCCTTATCAATGTGACTCGAAAAACACCTCTATGCATCTAAATGAGACAAGACCCTTTCAATTCGATGAATTGTCTACACTAATGAGAGTAGAAAACACACTCAAGTGTAACAAAACAAGCAATTGAAAGAAAAATGACCTTTTCACTATTTTTCTTTTGAAAACAAAATGATGAAAACAACTCTTTCCAATTCGTAATTTTCCTATCAAATTCACTTCAAGTATTCCTTTCACTAGCGAAGAGAATTAATTTCTTTTCCAATGAAAGTGATGATGCACCTCTAGCCTTCAATGATGCTAACTAATGTAACATATTGATTCAACAGATGAGAATTATGTATTTTTCAATGAAATGAAGGAATGCATTTTTTACAAACACTTCTGACTTCAATGAAACATTTCCAATAAAATCAATCACAAGCAAACACAAAGCACAAAAGAGAATTCCTTTCAAACTAGTGAAGCAAAAATCCAACTAATAACAAGATGAGAAATGTGATCTATGCCTGAAAGAGACGCTCAAAAAATAAATGAAACTTTTCAAACTTGTTAAATGGAAATCAAAGCAAAAAAAGGACTAATCAAATGAAATGCAAGGAGTAACTTTGATAATCAACTTGAATTTTTGAGCACCCAAACAAGTGAATGGATGATGTCCTAGATGCCTTAGGGTTATAAACCATCCAAGAACTCAAGAAACCAAGTGAAGAAAATGCGAATCATCCAAGCATATAAACCAAGCTAAAAGAGCTTTCTAGCTAGGGAGAACACAATCAAAACAAGTTGAGAGAAAGAAATCAGAAGGGAAAGACACACTGGCTATGATCTAGGATAAACCCTGATCTCCACCTATAGGAATTAGTGTGATTTCTTAACTGACAACAAGCGCCAGAAGGGTGTTGGCACGACTATTTTTGAGAAACTCACACTAATCAATGCAACAGTCAGAAAAATAAATGCATTGACCGAGGATTCAAGGAAAAAAATAAAAAAATTCAAAGGCTAAGGCCAGACTTGCCACTATTAATTTCAGGCTTAGAGCAGTAAACCAGGAAAATAAGAGAACACTAAAGGGAAACAATGATACTAGAAAAGTTCACACAAAACCATAAAATGATAATCAATCAAACAGAAAGATTGGCTCCCTCGTGGAGTTGCCAATTTGTGGTGTAGGTAGATTCTCAGTGCAAACACAAACAATTTCTCTAGCCCAAGAGAGTAGGTCTAGCCACAAACAAACAATCTGTGGAAAATCTCCTTAGCTAGAATCAATTAAGAGGGCCTACCTCTTAGAATGTTATTTTGCTTGGTGATGATCCTACTTCCTCACTCCAGCTATCTTTCGTTTCCTTCCTTCGAATTCCTTAAACAACCAAACAACAACAACAACGAACATGATAGAATACAATATTGTATTCAACCTACATAATAGGTCAAGGAACATTAAGCCATAAATATGTAAAATGACACTTCACGTAAGAAATAAATCAATAGTTGTATTTATATAAATTAAAAAGAGATTACAACTGGTGCCTTGGCATTGCTGGTCTCCTCCGACGTATCCGGGTTCCCACACTTTTGCTAGCACTTCATGGATAGCCCCAAAAATGGAAGTTTTAAGGCCTCTTTCCCTCTAGTCTCAAACCAAACCAAAAACACACTAATCTCCCTCAAACATGCACTAGAAAACTACAATTTATAGATGACTTGTTGATCACTCAAACTCACTCCCAAACTAGTTTAGGAAAAGAGAGGTTTATATAGCTTGGATGGATGGGAGATGGTTCCTCTCATCATGGGAGAAGGTCTTATCTCTTGATTTTGTTCCATCCTAATAGGGGGAAGTAGCCCAAACTGACTTCCTCGACTCCATCCAGCCCAACCATCTACCATACTTCTGTTACGAAGCTTCTAGACATGGAAGTTTCAACTCCATATTTAAAAAGCCTTGCAAAAGAGGACCGATGTGACTAGAAAAGGTCTCAACCGCTTTGTATAGCACAAGGGCTAGTTTTAATCTCTTTAAATTGGCACAAGGAGGAAACTGGTCAGTAGCGCCGGTCTTGTAAACTAGGATAAAAGGAAGATTCTTGGGAAATGATGCAAAGGGGAATTATTATGCTCATGAAGAGGGACATACTGGGAGTTTCTTCATGATGGGAAAGCATGTCGAGTTCACTGTAAAGGTCCTCTAGGATCATGGATGGGAAGTACAGGGACAATGGAAAAATGTTGTGTAACACCCATGTTGCCGACCTCTTTGTATTCAAGAGATGAAATGATTTTCCTCCTCTCAATGTGTGGAAAAACCAAAATTGTAACCTATGTCCTATTCTTGTAGTGTTTCTAGTAACGGTTTTCTTGTAGAAATGCAACTAAACAATTTTTTAGTTGAGCGCGATAGTAAATCCACACAACAAAATTATTGATACATGATCTTGGGAATGTTAGCAACTCAAAATTAGTCATCAATTCGATAAAATGTAGTTACATGAGTAGCATCAACTATTAGCAGGTATATTAGAAACTAACATAATAGGAGTATCAACAACTTAAAATACATGGGAGTAACAACATATGAACTCAAAAAGGAACTTGTTTTTTGTTGATGAGGATTTCTCGAGCCCAAGGATTCTCCTACATCAGACACCCTTAGTAAGAAAATATGAGCTACCAAATCATGTGGTATTTCATCTAGAGATTGAAGTCCCTTGTAGTAATGTTAGCTCTTATTCAGCCACCCATGATGCATTTTTAGATTCTCTATTTTTCCATTTGACCAAATACTTTGTGTATCCGCTACATGTTGTCTACAAAATCACTTGCATCAACACTCTTCCTTTCCTTCAAATCTGGAAATTGTGTCAAGTCGAAAACACCTTTTGGTGACTACCCATAAACAATCTAAAATGGAATTTATAATTTGATCATTTTTAAACCAAATCATTGTATGCAAACTCTTCCTATGCTAAAACCATATTCCACTGGTTGGGATTTTCACCACTCAAGTTTCCTAGGAAATTTCCATGACTCGAGTTCACCACTTTAGTTTATGCATCTATCTATGGATGATAGGCTAAACTATATAACAATTTAGATCTCATTTTCTTCCATAGTGTCGTCCAAAAGTGACCCATAAATCTTGTATCTTTATTTGATGTAATGGTTCTTGGAAAGCCATGAAGTAGGCTTAGTACTTCTTTGAAGAATAAAACAACAACTTTAGTAGCATTACTTGTCCTTTTGCATGCTATGAAATGTGTCATCTTAAAAACCCTATCTATAACAACCATCATTGGATCATGTTTCCTCTGTGTGCTTGGCACCCCCAATACAAAATCCATGCTCACACCATCCCACATCCTTTATAGTACCAACAATGGAGTATACAACCCTATATTTTGACTTCTTCACTTTGATAGTTGGCAAATTCTACAGTACTCAACAAAATTTATGACATCCTTTTTTATGCTAGAACAAAAATACCTCTCCTTTACCAACGTTGCACTTTTATCCTTAATAATATTCATCCTCATTGAACCTTGAGGAATGCATAATTGTTGTTTATTAGATAAAAACCCTTCTTGGATATGGTAATCTAAGAAAATGGTTCTTTCCACACTCCAAGGTTCTTTACAAGTTGTCCAGACTTCTCCAAAATTAACATCTTTTGCATACAACTCCTTCATGCTTTCCAAAATCACCACATCTACTAACAAAGCGTTGAGTAGCAACATTCTCCTACTAAAAGCATCTACAACTTTGTTTGAATTTCCAGATCTATGCTTTAGAAAAAATGTATAACTTTTCAATAATTCAACCCATTTAAAATGTCTTTAATTCAACTTACCTTGATTGTCCATATATTTAATGGAAATGAATTTCAAGTTTTCTTTATTTAAATTAATATGTCTTTTGTGATATAACGGTGGTGTAGAAATTTTCTGACAATGCTTATGTATGGCTGAAATTTTCTACAAGTTAATATTTGAGTCAACGATATTTAATGGATATGAATTTCAAGTTTTTTTTTTTTTTTAATTTTAACTGATTTAAATAATGTAAATA
>APFE030099610.1:0-26086 GCA_000404065.3 Pinus taeda | reverse complement strand
AAAGAGGCTAATTTTGAAGCTGTTGATTGATCTTTTCTATCCTTTTGTGAGTTGGCTTCATAACATTTGGTATTAAAGCTTTGGATTCTAGGGTTTCACTACTCCAAACAAACCATCATGGAATTTTCGATATAACTTGTTCTCTCCAAAGTTTCGTAAGCTAAAACAAAAACCCATTTGAAATGAAATCGTTCTAAACCTCAGATACGAATTTCAAATCTTGTCTCGCTATATTTTTGGAGATATGATCTTAGGATGTTACGGTTTTTGCAAGCTCCAAAATTCCATCACAAATAGGTCATCGTGGAATGTTTGCTATAAATTTGTTTCTATGAAGGTTCAGACTTTAAAATTACAACCAATTTAAGCCGAATTTTTTATGAAGCTCAGGCCCGAATTTCAGATCTTGTTTTGCTATATTGTCGAAGCTATGGTCCAAGTCATTTACGGTTTTTGTAGGCTTCCGAATTACATCCCAAACAGGTGACCTGGGAAAAATCGTCATAATTTTCTCTCTGAGAATCATATTGAAATTTAGTAAAAAGTTATAGAAAGAGGACGGCCTATACTTTTATGTTTATCGATTTCAGGGCCTAAGGTCAAAAGAGTGGCATGTGGCACTTCGTACAAGTTCTATCTACTAAACTAGTCTATAATTAGGTCATTGTGGGAGATTTAGCATAATGCTTCCTTGGAGAATCCCATCTTGATCGGAATTGTGGGGTTGGAAAGAGGACTTAGAGGGCTACCACATGATGTAGTTTCAAACCTTGGAGATTCGAAATTACAAATATACAATAGATTCAATATCAAGCTCCTACAAAGTAAAAAAAGGTGTGTAGTTTTTTTTATTAAGTTTTTCATAAGTTTGGTTGAAAAAACTAATTTTAAGGAATTCAAAGGGCGTGGAAGCTAAGATGGATGCTATAGAAGAAAAAATTAAAGGCAACATGGAAGATTTGAAGACGTATTTGACAAAGTTGCTACAAGAAATTCTTACTAAGGTGAAAGGGTAGTAAAGGAAACTAATGATGAGAACAAACAAAAGGTTAATCATGATTTCATAGACTATAACAGTGGATTGAAGACCCACCATGTTCCAAAGATCGATATGCGGAATTTTGATGGCAAGGATATTGTAACATGGATACTACAAATGGAGCAATGTTTCGATCTCCATAATGTGCAAAACACATAAAAGGTACGCATTGCAACTTTATATTTGGAGCCTCACAAGTTTCTATAGTATCGACAACTTTTCTCTTGTAAACAATTTATCACTTGGGAAATTTTTATGGAAAAAATGATAGCACATTATGAGGATACAAAAAGAAACACCTTTTTTAGCCAATCGATAAATATCAAACAAAAGGGTTCAATGATGGAGCACATTGAGAACTTCCAAAAATTGAATATAAGGGTAAACAAATATTCCAAATGAGCATAGGATTGATGTGTTCATAGGGACTTTAAAGGATAAAATCCAACATGAGGTTCATCTTTGGGAACCTGATGCATTGGAGAAGGCATTCAGGTTGGCAAAAAAAATGGAAAGCAAAATTATGGCAACAAGGAAGCCTACCACTCACAACTATAAAGATGGAAGTGTTCTTTCTCCTGACATTTCACTACCTACAAGGATGACACCACAACAGTTGGAAGAAAAAAGAGAAAAAGGGATTTGTTACAATTGTGATAGAAAATACACTGAAAGTCATAAGTGTGCTAAGAATAAATTAATTTACATAGATGGGAAGAGGAGCAAGAAAAGGAACAAGAAATGTCAAATGAAGAGGATATACACTAGGAACATATCCCAGACAAAGAAGAAATGAATATGACCATATCTTGTAATGCATTGATAGGAATGACCACTCCTCAAACTCTCAAGATAGAAGGGCATATCAAGAAGGAAAAGGTAGTAGTGTTGATTGATTCGGGTAGTAACTATAATTTTATTCATTGTAAGATAGCCAAGGAATTGAATTTCTTCCTATGTTTGGCACTAGAGTGTCAAGTAATGGTTGCAAATGGAGGAACCATAAATTGCTCTAGAAAGTGCCATAATATTAAGCTATCCATGGGAGAATATGTCTTGAATAGTCTAACGCTTTCCTTTCCAATGGGTAGTACAGATGTTGTACTAGGAGTCCAATCGCTACAATCTTTGGCTACAATAGCTTTTAATTTTCAAGGACTTTTCTTGAAATTGTTTTGGGAAGGAAAAGAAGTTGAATTAAGGGGTATTGGAGGGAAACTAGGAAAGATAATAAACTCTAGCAACATGACAAAGATTCTAAATAAAGAACAATGGGGTGTAATTGCACAATTATGTTCACTAGAGGTTCCCACATTGAAATCATTTATTTCTCCAGATCTCCAAAACGTTTTGGACAATCAATCCAAGGTGTTTTGGACTCCCACATTCCTCCCACCTATTCGTGATCATGATCATGATATTCATTTGATTCCAGAAACTGTTCCCCCAAACATCAGGCCTTACCGATATCCATATGCCCAAAAGATTGAAATTGAACGTATGGTTGCATAAATGCTAGAGGTTGGTATAATTCAACCTAGTCAAAGTTCTTTCTCTGCTCCAGTGGTATTGGTACACAACAAGGATGGATCACGACGCATGTGTCTGGATTGTAGGGAGCTCATCAAGCTTACTATTAAAGATAAAATTCTCATTCTTGTCATTGACGAATTATTGGATGAATTACATGGAGAAATTTACTTCACCAAGTTAGATCTTCGTTGAGGATATCATCAAATCAGAATGAAGACTAAAGAAATTCTAAAAACAACATTTAGAACTCATGAGGGTCATTATGAATTTTTGGTCATGCCTTTTGGCCTTACCAATGCACCTTCTACATTTCAAGGTTTGATAAATTCCATTTTCAAACCCTTCCTTAGAAACTTTGTGATAGTATTTTTTGATGATATACTAATCTACAGAAATTCTTGGAAGGATCATGTTCAACATGTTGAAAGGGTGCTCAAACTATTGGAGAAGAAACAATTATATGCAAAAATCTCCAAATGTTTCTTTGGAGTGCAAGAGGTGGAATATTTGGGGTACTCAGTTATCTCATATCTCATCTTATCATCCTTAATCTGATGGGAAAACTGAGATAGAGAAAAAATGTGTGGAAGGATATCTTCATTGCTTTGTACTTGATAAACTGAAATAATGGGTCAAGTGGTTGCCTTTGGTTGAATGGTGGTATAACACTTCCTTCCATTCTGTAGCAAAAATGACCCCATTTATGGCACGTTATGGATATCATCCATTGTCCATCACATCATCTTTAAAATAAAATTCTAAGGTTCAACCAATGGAAGATCACTTCGAGCATCAACAACAAGTTCTCAAACTCTTAAAGGATAACCTCACTTTGGCGCAGAATAGAATGAAACAACATGCAAATCAACATTGCATCGAAAGAATTTTTGATGTAGGTGACCGGGTATTTCTACGACTACAACCATAAAAAGAAATGTCCCTCAGGCACTTTAAGAAGGATATTAAATTATCACCAAAGTATTATGGTTTGTACAAGGTTTTACAAAAGATTGGTACTATAGAATACAAATTGGAGCTTCTTACACCTTCCCGAGTGCACCTAGTTTTCCATGTTTCATGCTTAAAGAAGGTTATAGGTGAGAAGATCCCAGTTCAAACAATATTTCCAGAACTTGACGAGGAAGGAAAAATCATATTGGAACTGGAAGTAGTCACAAGAAAAAGAAATCGATAGCTATGGAATCAATCAATTTAGAGTATCTCATCAAGTGGAAGAACTTACCCGCTAGAGATTCCATATGGGAGGATGAGAATTTTATACCGAAGCATTCATAAGTACTCAAGCATTGAGGACAACACTTTTTAAAGGAGAAGGGCATGTTAGGTCCCTATAATACTAGTGTAACTCCTTGTTGTTATTAGTGCAACCGCCTTATTGTATTATTGTGCCGACATATTCCCCATGTTGTTATTATTATGTCCCATAGAAGCCCACTATTGTTATTATTGTGCCCCTACAATATTATTATTATGTAGGCTCTGATTGTATTGGGACCCCTTAGATTCCTATATATAGAAATGTTTTCTTTCTATTTGTATCATCGAAGAATTGTTCATTTGTGTAATATAAAGGAGGTTTCCCCCTCAAAGAGACTGATTTTGAAGTCTTTGATCTATCTTTTCTATCCTTTTGTAAGTTGGTTTCATAATAGAGAGAGAGAGAGAGAGAGATGGCTTTGGAGGGAAAGAGAGAGGGAGGTAAGAAGAAATACATAGAGAGAGAAATGTGTAGAGAGAGACAGTGATAAGGGAAATAGAGAGAGGGATAGAGGAGAGTGGTAGGGAAGAGAGATAGACAAGGGGGAGAGAGTGTGAAGGGAAAGAGAGAGGGAGGAAGAGATATATAGATATGGAGAAAGAGTGTGTATATTTTGGGTGTGATATAGAGAGACAAAGGAGAGGCAGAGGAAGATAGATATATAGATAAGAGGTGAAGAAAGGGAAGAAGCGAGAGATAAAGAGAGGGAGGGAGAGATAGATAGATATGGAGAGAGAGTGTATGCGTGTTTGGGGGGGGGTGAGATAGAGAGACAAAAAAGGAGAGATGGAGGGAGATATATATATAGATGGAGGAGGGAGAGAGGGAAGAATGTTTCTTGGACTGTATGCATTGATTTCCATGTAGATGGATGGAGGAGGGAGAGAGGGAAGAATGTTTCTTGGACTGTATGCATTGATTTCCATGTAGATGATGATTTCTAATACTATTTGATTTCTTGCACTAGATGCATTGGTTTCAGTGTAGATATTAATTTTATAGTTATATTTAATTTCTTGTAGTAGATGCATTGATTTCAATTTAGATTTTGATTTCTAATCCTATTTGATTGGTTTCTCTAGATGCATTAATTTCAACATAGATGGTGATTTCTAATCTTATTTGATTGCTTGTGCTAGATGCATTGATTTTACTGTAGATGTTGATTTCTAATTATATTTGATTGCTTGCATTAGATGTTTTGATTTAGTGTAGATGTTGTTTTCTAATATTATTTGATTTCTTGAATTATATGCATTGATTTCAATGTACACGTTTTTTTCTAATCCTATTTGATTGCTTGCATTAGGTGGATTAGATGTTGTTGATATTGAGACTAATAATTTAAATATTTTTCAAGATTAGATAGATGGGGAGATATAGAAGAATATTTCTTGCACTAGATGCACTGATTTCAGTGTAGATGATTATTTCCAATCCTATCTGATTTCTTGCACTAGATTGCATTGATTTCAGTGTAGATGTTGGTTTCTAATTATATTTTATTGCATCCACTAGATGCATTGATTTCAGTGTAGATGTGGATTTCTAATCCTATTTCATTGCTTGCACTAGATGCTTGGAGTTCAGTGTAGATGTGTATTTCTAATCCTATTTGGTTGGTTGCACTATATGCATGTATTTCATTATAGATGTGGATTTCTAATCCTATTTGATTTCTTTCACTAGATGCATTGATTTCAAGGTAGATGTTGATTTCTAATCTCATTTGATTTCTTACATTAGATGCATTGATTTCAGTGTAGATGTCATTTTCTAATCCTATTTTATTGTTTGCATTAGATGCATTAGATGTCATTAATATTCAAGTTGTAGATTGTTAAAAAAAATCAAGATATATTTAGTAATATGTAGAGGGACACTATTAAGAAATAATTAGCTATCGAAAGTTGTGATACCTAGAATTAAAATGGAAGAGGTGTATAATCAATCCTCCTGCAAAGTGTAAATTAATCCTTGAGAAGATCATCTCCCGTCCTTATCACCAACTAATTACTAATAGAAAACTACATATATTCAAAATTACTAAGAGTAATTGCATACAACAATTTATTCAAAATATTTATAGGAGGAAAATGTATCTTATAAACATCAAAACAAATCAAAATATTCTTGAAGGAGATTTGATAATTGTTTGGAGAAACAAATAATGTAAAGATTTTATAAATATGGTCACTCATTAAAAAAAAATTCAAACATAAATTATTTCTTGACTTTGCAAAATAGGCTATAGATATAAAAAAATCACCAAAATATTCTTGAAGGAAAAAAAATATTTTAAACATAAACAAAGAAATGAATCATTTCAAGAGTAATCTTGACGCACTAAATTATTAAAACTACTCTTCAAGATATATTTTTTATAGTATTTGGAGGAACACTATTTAGAATTAATTAGTTGCCAAAAGTTGTGATACCCAAAATTAAATGAAATATATGTGCAATATCAATCCTCCTTCAAACTATTGAAAAGATTGTCTCCCTTCTTCATCACCAAATAATTATTAATACAAAATTACATACACATATTAAAATATAACACAAGAACTGTAACATTAACAAACATTATTATCCAAATCCAAATGCATAAACACACAAACAACTCGGATTATCCAAGCACAGGCTTACAAACCATTCAAGGAAAGCAACATAGAGCAAAATAAAGAAGAGAATGATATGGTCATGCCAAGAAAAGAAAACATAATGTGAATTTTGAATTTTATCTCAAACATATACATAATAATGATAATCTAAAAATGTGACATCGTTGCCTTCAACTGGAACCAACTTATATCCATCTAACACTAGATCTATCATGCATCAAGAGGGATCAAATCCCTCGAGGTGAAAACCTTTCCTCAAGTTCTACACACTAAAAAGAAGGTTTGCAACTTGAGGGATTCGATCCCTCTCATCGCATGATAGGTTCGATGTTAGATGGATCTAATTTGGTGCATGAGAAACTACATTCACACAATTGTTAGGAAGTTATTTAATTATTAAACTCGATGGTTGAATCTTGTAATTCACTGGAATTCAATTCTCCACTAAATTGTCAGCAAAAACATCTACCATGATGCAGACTCCTGCAGTGAACTACTGGCAGAACCTTAAGAAATGAAACTCTCAGATCGTATCAAGCAGTGAGGAAACATGGAGCTCCATATACATATTTTGTGCATTAGGTATTTCTAATGACATTCTAAAATAAACACGACAATGCAGAACCAAAGCTACCCAAGAATCATTGAAAATAATGTACCCCCAACATATAATTGTCATAGCATTCACAAACATAATCCATTCAAATGTATTTTAACTGCTAAATGAGGTAATATGTTGCATTCCAAAATCAATGTACATACATATATAACTTTTTGGCAAGGCAATGGATAACCATGCATTTTTTTAGCAATGGAAGGGCATATATGCCTTTTCGTTTGGGAATTTTGAGTTTCAAAGATAGAAGAAAAATAAATCATGCCACTGCAACGCCTTGAATATATTGATATAAAATAAACATAATGCAAAATTTCTCACCTAACAAACAAAAATCAAAACCTTCCTCTTGCCAATCTTCGATAGAAACCCTGCTCCCCATTGTACATTTGTACTCAATCCATAAAACTATAAAACATTATTAGAAAAATAGACCATGT
Source organism: Pinus taeda (assembly GCA_000404065.3). NCBI lineage: Eukaryota > Viridiplantae > Streptophyta > Pinopsida > Pinales > Pinaceae > Pinus > Pinus taeda. The sequence continues at coordinate 18,555 of APFE030099610.1, read as the reverse complement.
CTAATGCGATCCTTTACCTAGAAAATGAAGGTTGAAATCATGTAAATACAATCACAATACTTCCAAACACTGTTTAGTATTTATTAATTTCAGTACAACAGACAAGCCACGAGCCAGAAAGAGTCAATATAATACACAAAGAAACAGGCTGCCAGAAAAGGCCAAAAGAAGTGTGGGAGGAAAGCATATGCATCTTTTGTTCTTCCAGAAAAGTGGAAACATAAAAACATTTCATTTTGGAATGTGAGGTCTTCAAAGACAATAGGGAAAATTATGCAGATATGCTAGCAGTTGGTTCTTGGGATAATCTATTTAGCAAGGGGTTTCTCGAGAATCTGGGAGAATTTATTTTGAAGCTTCACAAAAAAGGGCCAAATACATCAAGCAAATGAAAAAGCAATCTATCCCATAAGCTATCTTTAACCTTATGGATATTAATTTATTTTTTTTCTTTCTCATTATCGATGTAATTATGCTTTTTTATAAGCCCATATTTATTTTCTTAACAACTTTTATTGATGGGCTAAGTAACGGAAGTAGTGGTAGAACCAGATCACTATCACTGATGGGTGAATAGAGTTCCTTCTCTTAGAAGGGAGTGCGACCTTTCTGTCATTAATAAAGAATGATCAACAGTGGGGTAAGGATAGATGTCATGCGAGTGGAGCTAAAATCACTAGACATGTGTTAGAGACTAGACGGAATGGTTAGCTGAACGAATTTAAAAGAAGAAAAAAATTATCGACTTAAATATACCTTTTTTCCGAAATTCAATTTGATTTCCTTACTGACCATCTTTAGTTTTTCGATTGCTTTAACACGATATTGATGGGCATCTTAATGTTATCACCATTCATATTAGATCTTTGAATTCCACTCTCATTTCCAAATTTTGATATGATAAGTGGATATGCAAGATAAAAGAAAACGATAATAATAGAAAATATAAAAATATCAACTATAAAGTTGCATAGATAAATGGTGTAGACATGAATCCCTTCAGAAAATATTTAATTTCTGACAAAATCATAAAATAATATAATCATCATTTTTATTTTGTTTTAAAATATACATTATGAACACATTTTGTTTTTAATAATATGACCATCTAATCAAGAATTTCCTACTAAATATATCATTTCAAGAGAAGAGAAAAACAAAGATGTAAAGGAATTTCAATAAGTTAAGAAAAAGACAAAAGATACACACAAAATATATAAAATAAATTACTAATTTGGATAGAATTCCTAAACAAGTTTGGAATGGTTTCTAACTTTGATGGGGAAGCAAACACTAGTGAGACATAAAATGAGGGAGAGGAGGAAGTGCAACTAAAATCTCTATTAATAATAAATGTAAAGAAAGATAATCAACATAAATAGACAATTTCACAATAACAAAATTATTAGGGAGGCACAAACCTCATTCCAACAATCTCAGGTGAAAGAATAAACTATTCAATGGATTATCCAAGTAACGCTTGAAATGGATAACCCAAGAAGACTCTATCTAGGTGAAGAAATGGAGCAAGAGGGGAAAAAAGTACATGTAGGGAAAAGAAGTTAAGTTATACATAATTATTCACAAAATAATAGTTGCACAAGGTAAGATGGAGATAAAGAGGAAGTAAAACAGAGGAAGAAATGAGAATGAGGGATATGAACCAAATTATCTACTTTGAGAGGACAATGACCATGGAAATGGGAGGAAGATGAAAGAATGGAGGGATTAGACAACCTTCTAGTTACCTAATATATAAAAAATTACAATGAATACTAAACCATCGTAAATCTCTCAAACTTAAATCAACTCCCCTTAAACTTTAAAAACTGAACAAAATAGAATAGAAAAAAAATAAGTTGGGTGTGTATGTTTTAGAAGAAAAGAAACACATAATAAATTCAAGAAAATATATGCCACTTAAAAAGATATATATTTAAACTCACCAGAATCCTTCATGATGAAAATTATTTCATGAAATAGAGAAGGTATTAATACAACAAGGAAGAAAAGACTACTAAGAGAAAGGTACAAATGGAGAAAAAGTCCTTAAAGGATAAATTGTATGTTTGCTTCATCCAAGAAGAAAAGTGTAGAATGAAAAACATGTACATGTACCCATATAAAACATTCTAGATGAATCAAAAAATATTGAAACAATCAAAGATTGGAATGTCAAGGCATTTGGGAACATTTCCTAACAAAAAAATCTCTTGGAGAAAATATGAAATACATATAGGATGAGACAACATAAATGATTAATAAGATACTTGGATAGAAAGTTAAAAACTATCATGAGAGAAATAAAGGAGTAAAAATGCAAATAATAAACCTTATGGAGACAAAAGTAAAAAATAATATGGCTAATAGAAGAAAATGAAAATACAAAGTTTGTCTACTAGATAACAATAGAAACATGTGTCTATTGAAAAATGAAAATAGGCAAGGGAGATTGTATAACATAAACGTTGCATATAACAATGATTAAGGAATATTTTCAAATATTCTTTTGACTGAAATAGCCATGGAGTTCAACGACAATGGCATGTGGAAATTAGTTCAACAGTGATGGCATGTGGAAATTAGGTGGAACAACACAAATAGGTTGATAAAATAATTAAGAGATATTAGAGAAGATAAGCATGACACAATATTAATTAGGAATTCTTTAAATAGACTTATGGAGTTCAAGTGCAAGAGTATTTCCAAATTAGTTGGAAGGTTATGTACATAAATTTTGGCATTATGATACAAGTGTTGTCCTTGATGGAAACTCACTCACAGGTCAGCTCAAATTTGATAAAAGGAAACTCACGGTATAACAAGTCAATTCAGAGGTAACAGGGCATTGGTACAGAAGAACAAGAAGTTGGAACAAAGGTCTACTGATTAAAATCAAGAAGTTGAAGGAAAGGGATATTTTCAGATAGTTTAAGCTGTATACACAGGTTCAACTTGTAAAACCAGCGTATACACATAGGTTCACATAACAAAAAGACTATATACATATGCACGCACTTTCACAAGAGGAAGAGCGCATATGGGTTGGAAAATCAAGGAAATTCAAGAGTAAAGGATACCAAGGGTCAATACTGTGGTATTAGCCCACAATATTGAGCAGAGTAATGACTATTTGATCCCATCCAAGAATACCACAAGTCCTAAGTCTAGTTTTGGTCTGAGTTATTGAGGAATACCAAAACTATATAAGGAGGAGAAGATCAAATGGCCAAGCGTGCAGGTGAAACTGTTTCTCAGGAATACTTCTATCTAAACTATATTTGATGTTGCAGGGGCTATGATTATGATATGATCTAAAATATTTTGTGCACCTTGAATTCAATGTTGGATCAGGATCATGAGATCTAAAATGACTTCTCATTGAATGATATGATATTGGTTGGGCTAGATTTGATTTCCAACACATGTTTTATTCTTTAAATGTCATGATTTGGGTATGTCTAAAGTCTGGAATAGTAGCGAAGTTGTGAGTTAATATTTGCAAATCTATACGCTAGTTCACCTTGGCAAAGGCACATGTACATGTAAGTTCGACTCTTCCAAGTAGGATATGCAAAGGAAAAGCCTATTGTTCAGAAATGATTGATCTATCTAATCAGTTTTGTTGTTTTATTGTTGTCTATCAATGAAGTTTTCTTAGATATAAATGTAAAACTGAATGCGTAAGGAGTTTTTGTCTGATTGATTGATTGATTAAGTAAGAAGGGTTACCTTTGATGTTGACTGTCTAGATCTCTGCAAATTGACAGTATATGTTCATAATATTATTGGTTGGTACAAATTTGATTCAAAAGTTGTTATGATTCAATAGTTTTGAAGGTATAAGCAGGTTTTGTTAAAGGAAGTAATGTATGCACGCAGGTTGGGTTCAGTAAAGTAGTGTATGTATTCTAATGTATGATTTTTGAGGTTGCAACTAGTTCTGAATGATGGTACTAGTTTTTGGGTTCAACACAGTGTTCTGGTGACAATGATCTGATTGTTCAAATTAACTGATTGTTGGTTGATGTAGTTTGAGTTTCAAACTTTCTGATGGGTCAAGTATGAACATTTGATGAAACGAGGCCTTCATATTTTATTGTTGTGTACCAGGACCATCCATTCTGAAAATTAATGAAATGTGGTCCCTCGAGGAATATATAAGGTCGTAGCCTTCTGTAGGTCGGTGCCTACGTACTAGTAAAAGCATAGGGTAGTGCAAGAGCTAGGGGGTTGTAGCTCCCTTCCAGTAGAATATGGAAAATGAGAGAATGTTGTAGCCTTCTGCAAGTGGGTTCTTGCATACTTGTATGAGTCTGCACCAGTACAAGATTGTAAACAAATTTTATTTATATTAAAAGAAGTCAGAGATGACAGCATTAGGTGGTTTTTCTCCCGCATTAGGTTTCTGTTGGACACCTAATCCTCTAAGGGTTGGTGTGGAAGCTAAAAATCCAAAGGGAGTCGAAGGGATCACTTGGAATATGAAACCAAGGGTCACTCCTATGTATTACAAATATGTATCATTGTGATTAAGATATGCATTTCATTGATTTATCATTCAAATTATGTTCACATTTCATGTATGTTTAACATGGTGTTAGAGTGGGCGATATCCTGCCTTACTCATATTTGAGCCACTTTTTATATGGATTTTCTGTGCAGGTCAGTTCTACCATCAATTATGCATTTCATAAATGTTTTCTTAGCTAAATTCTAGTTGTAATCTCTGCTCACATTTTCACGTAGTAACGCTCTTCCTTCAATGTTAGTCATTCCTACATTTCATTTATTTACCTCTCAGTTTTTGTGCCTACTCAAATAGTATGTTAGTGGTCATTTCTTTGTCAGTGTGTCAGGCCTTAAACCTCCTTAGCATTGTCCTCGGTAGTTTCTCTGCTGTTGGAATGAGCATGGTAGTTTCATATTTATTTTGTGGCATCTCTTATGTCAGTTGTTCCCTTTCTACTACTTGTTAGAACTTGAGCGTTTTATTCCTCATTATGTGCATGTCCAAAACGCTCCATTAATTTGTTGTCTGTTAGAAATTTTTGCCTCTCCTTTGCATACTTGTGGTGGGGTGAGAGAGGCATGGACTCTCGACCGGTTTTGAACACTCCCTCACACCCCTAAGTGGTATATACCCACTTTGGCCTCGTTGTGGATGCCAACAATTGCACCATACATCTGCTCTCCCCTTTGCAGTCACACCATAAATCCGTTCGACTGCTCTCCCAGTGCTACCACTACGTTCCTCTATGCTACTCCATACAACTCCACCATACAACTCCTCCTTGTCCTTGCAAACAATATTTCATTCATGATTCATTGCTTCTACAAGCTTGGAAACATCCGCCAAAAAGGTTCCTCTCCCATACACTAACACAGGGTAAAATAATCTTAAGAATATCACAGACTTCGCCTAGTGCAAAAGAATATTTAGGATCATCTCCACTGTCTCCATTTCCATCTCCACTGTAAATTCCATCGAACCAATTGTAGGTTTTAACCCCGTACAGAAATTACCTGCATACGAATTCTAAATCACAGAAAAATAAAAATGCGAGAGGATAACACATAAAACACATATACACAGAGATTTCTCACTGGATCTCAAAACCGAGACTACCAGCTTGATTTTTCATTATATTCCTTTCAATGTTACAATACATATTTATACATGCCGAAGCATCCAATACCATGGACCGAAAACCATCGCAGCCAAAACTATGGACCGAAAAACCATAGGTAGGTTCGCCCAACCTAATATAGGGTCCAAAAAAAAAAATTTCGGGGTGCTGCCCCGAACCCCGTAGAGGGGGGCGGAGCCCCCCTCTAACCCCCCGGTTCACTACGTCGGTTAGTCGTGGAAAGAATATAACACAACCCAACATCTCCATGGGCTTACAACTCTCCATGTGAAATATCTACGGTATTGCGTTGGCATACTTGCCGTGAGACACAAACAATTCCCCATCACCTTTCCATACTTCTAGCTCAAGGAAGTAGTGCATGAGACCCATGTTCTTCAACTCAAATTCCCTTGCAAAAGATGATCAACTGCTCATCGCTTGTTAATATTAAATCATCAACATATAAAACAATGATAAGAAATTTACCTTCTACCAAAATATGATAGAGGTTCACATCCACTTCACTTTTGGTGAAGCATAAACCAGTGAGATAACAATCAATCCTAGTGTCCCAAGCTCAAGGTGCCTATTTGAGAATGTACAACGCTCGCGTGAGTCTACACACATGAGAATCTTGATCATATGTATCAAAACCTTCTATTTTCACTGTGTACACTTCCTCCTTAATAACATCATTGATAAATGTTTCTTTTACATCCATTTGGTGGATCTTCCACCCCATCTGCACAACCAATCTAAGAATTGATGTAATGGATGAATAACTTTCTAGAGGAGCAAAGGTTTCCTCATAGTCAATTCCCTCAAATTGAGAGAATCCTTTGGCGTAAATTTGACCTTATACTTATCTATGCTTCCTTATGCTGCATGCTTAACCTTGAAGATCCATCTTGAACCCACAATTGATTTATTTGTCAGTCTTGGACCCACTTCCCAAACACTGTTCTTCATGATGGATTCATATTCTTACACCATTACGTCAACCCAAACATGTTTCTCTACTGCTTCCTCAAAAAAGGATGGCTCAGTATCTACAAGCTCAGTCATTAGAGCCATGTAGCTAGTGTACCTCTTAGGTGATATCCTTTTCTTGCACAAATTTGAAGGAGCTCCCACATTCTCCCTCGCATTTTGCACCAGTCTATCAGCTTCCCTGGTTCTTTTCCTACCTTCTTTGGATGGTTACGCTTGAGTGGATGTCTCCACTCTACCTCCTCTTTGTTCGCCCTTTTGTGGGTGCTCCACAAATTCCTGAGGCTCCTGCTTTGGATCTAAAAGCTCCTCTTCTGGTGGGATGTGAAGTTCCCTGTGAAGAGAGCCTTGCATCTCTTTCTCCTCATCAATTTACATCCATTAACATATCTGTCATTTTGAGGGAAAGTAAGTACTCAAGGCAATTGTGTGGAGTTTTGGTGTAACGCAGAAAAACTCCCAACTTTGTTATTGGCTTAAGCTTCTTCCTTGAATCTTTGGATACATGGCAGTAAAAAAGGCTCCAAAAATTCTAAAGTGAGACACATCCAAATTTCTCCTCGAGAAAGCCTCCTTTGGTGTAATCATACCAAGAATCTGATGAGGACTCTGGTTCTACAAGTAGACTATTGTGTTACATGCCTCTACCCAAAAATATAGTGGAAGGCCTTGGTCATGTAGCATAGATCTTGCAACTCCCACAATGTTATGGTTTTTTCTCTCAATTACCCCATTCCACTGTCAGTTGTGGGCTATTGTCAACTCTCTTTGAATTCCTTCTTTCGCACATAAATCCTTGAAGTCATTCGAAACATACTCACCTCCATTGTCACTCCTGAGAGCCTTCACCTTCTCACCGATATTTTTTTCAACTAGTGCGTTAAATTTTACAAACTTTGAGAATGTATCATCCTTCTTTCACATGAATAAGACCCAACAATTCATTGAGAAATCATTAATAAAAATAAAATAAAAAATATTTATTTTTGGTAGTGGAGGATGTCGAGAAATGTACACAAACATTAGAGTGGACTCTTTCCAAGACTGCATGTGCTTTGTTGTCTCGGTCATCGAATGTGGATTTCACATACTTCCCCAAGGTACAACCCTTGTAGAAATTTTGTTGCTCAAGTGATCCTTTAGGGAGGTCAATGGTTATTTGCTACAAAATTTTCAGGGTGCCATGATGCAAATGGCTCAATCCCTTATGCCATAGTTCACCGACATCATGAATTTTCACTTTCTCTACCTTATTGCTTAAAGCAACACAGTCTTCCACATCAAGTTTATATAGGTTCTTCACACAAACCCCAATCTGATTCACCTGTCCGGTGGCTATGTGTCTCAAGAATGCTTTCCCTTTGCAGAAGATCACATCATAACCACAATATTCTAAAACTATTACAGAGATGAGGTTATTCTTTAGGCTTGGTACAAACATGACATCTTTGAGGTGAAGAAGGGATCTAGACTCCCTCTTAAATGTTACTGTACCAATCCCGGTAGCACCATACCTTCCGTCTCCCTCCCGTTCACCGAATCTTGGGAGTTATGCTAGATTTTGGAAGGACTAGAAGAGTTATGCTCACCAAGTCATCTTATGCAACATTCACTCCATCCCCTCCAAGCTCATCCTGAACTTGTGTAAATATGGTGCGATATTGCGGAATATGTCATTCTTCTACATCTTGATGTTTCGAAGTTTGTCTTTGAGGGTCAGTTTTCTATGGTCACCGTTATTCTCGAATAGCTCTATTAGTTCCTTCTGTATTGCAAAAGGAGTTTCCTTCCCATGGATATTTGAGACATTATGGTCTCACACTCCCTCCAAGATTATTCTCCTTACCGTGGCTACATCTTTTTTCCATTGGGCTAGGTTCTGGGCATCAACTGATCCTGGTTTTGCGATGACAGTCTTGACATATTCCAACAATCTGCTGTCATCAAGCACTGCCTCCATGTGATCCTTTCATGCAATGAAATTTGAGCTACCTTCCAAGCCATACTATAATCTCAGCCCATTGAAGATCATTTTCTCAACTCTGAAGAGATCCTACTACACTGAAGTTGCAAATTAGAACCTCCTAAGGAACAACTTAAAAATTCTTGTTCTAATGTGAATCCTACTCTGATACCATGTAGAAATATGGTGATAAAATTGCAGTTGATCAAGAATTTTAATCTAAAATCAAGAGACATAATTCTACTCTACTGATCTGCAGAATTTAATTCACAATTTATAACAACATTCACAAACATGCAATAAGGAAAAACACATATGAAAAATGTTTTTCTAGGGGAACCCAACTGGGAAGAACCCATTAAGCCTCTTTGCATTTATATGATGAATAAATAATGTATTACAATTGCTTTCTCACTCTGAGAACAACTTGCAAGTGAATAACCTATATCTCTACTCAATGAGAAGCTCTAACCGAAACTCAGTCAATTTATGCCTCTACTTGAGCCCCCGTTTCCTTGCACAAATCTTGAGGAATTAACCTCCAAATCTCAAGGAATGTTCCTCCAATTGATTGTGCAATTCCCTGAGATTGATCTTCTGACTGCATGCAACACTTGTACACTCAAAATAGTTTACAACTACTTGTTACACTACCTTGGAATCTCCACCACAACTGAGGAACTCAAATTCCTTTCATGCACTAGCTATTTTGATCTAATTGATCAATTAAATGGATGATAATTGAGTTATACTGCTATCCCACTGCACAACTGACCTTCCACTAGTTCCATTAACTATTAGAACTAGTTTAACTGAACACAACTTGATATAACTGAACTGGATTACTAAAATTTAGTAATCACAAATGCTTAACTTAACTCCAAGCCCTCTAACTTGAATTTATTGAGCTAACTGAGTGACAAGAGCCGTGCTACACAATTTAACTGCCTCCAAGTTGTCTACTGATGTGGAAATTTGATTTTTCTCAATTTGACCAAGGCATAATCAAATTGAGACTTTCTTGCTACACTTGTCATCACTCGTCTACATATCAATTGAATATTAAAGATCAAACATTTAACATATGCACCTGTAAGTGGCCTGAGTGTTTTTTAATGTAAAGAATAAAACAATAAATTATATTCTCACAAGTTAATTCCACATGATAGTTCATAGACATATGTGAGGAAACATATTTGAAGAAAATTCAAATAAATGGAAATAGAGACCAATGGTCCACATATTTAGAAAACTATAAAATGATATCATGCACTTAGAATCGCAAGAGCATAGGAAAACATCCAAAAGATTTCTATTTCTTATTTGGAAATTAAAGTTTTAGAATCACAAATGAAATGATTTCTCGAAATAAGCTCTCTGTGAAAGTGAAACAATAATATATAGACTTGAAGTGTGAGAATAAAGTTAAGTTCCTAAAGCATAGTCACAAAATATTGTTAGTTAATTGTAAAATAGAATGCATTCACCCCCTAAGGGACTAGGATTGGGCTTCCATTGATCAATAGTAATGATAAAAGGTACCTGGAAGAAAGAGTGAAACACAACCAGGGATTGGCTTTAGAAAGCATGCAACATTTGAATAAAGCTGGATTAGTCACAAGAGTAAGAAGAGAGTATGGAATTACTTTAAAAGAAAACAAATAATTACAAAAGTGCAGGAGTGTTATGGGTAGAATGATCTCTCTCTCCTCGATGTTGAAGAAGTGCATGTTTATATGGCCACATGAAAGATCATTATCCTAATTGCTTAGGTAGTTATTGAGGACTAACATTTTTTTTATCGATTAGTTTAGCCATTTTTCAATATACTCTTTCATTGGAGGAATGGTGATGACTTGCTTTACTCGTAACTCAAACATTTCTTCTTCGATTTCTTGTGCATCCAATCATAGTTTTATGGCCGTAGATATTTGGTCCTCATTGTCATTGGAAAAATTAACCAACCACTTCTTAATTTGAGCCTCCAAAAAGTCTGTTAAGTAGTCAAACTCAGAACCTAATGATGTTTTGATAATATTTAATTCTTCTTTCAATATATCATGGGGAACCATCATGGAACCTCTGATCATTCATGAGCCTTGAAGGCCTTCGAGAACCTTAATATCTTTCTGAAAGGTGTTATTGCTACGATCATCAATACTTGAACAATGAACAATGGCATCTTGTAACATTTTTATTCTAGCAAACCATCCAACTTCAATTTTCTTTATCCTTTTCGAGCTTGGAAAGCCTTTTCAAGTTATCTGGAAATCACTTGGAGTATTGACCTTACTTACGAAAAGTGGACAACTTATTATCAAAATTGTTGATCATATTTGAGATCCTTCTTGAGATATTCAACAAATGAACTAATCCTTTGGGATAAGTTCCTCAAATGTACAGGAAATTTCTAGAAAATTTCAATAATTTTTATTTCCTTATTAATGTTTTCTATGACATATAATCTAACATCGTTCAGTAGGTGTGCTTATTTTTAATTTTCAGACACGAGTTGGGTGTAGTAGTTGTAATCTCTAGTGCTTGAATAGTCAACGTGGTCATAAACAATGGAGAAATATTAAGAGCTTGTTCATGATCATTTATCCTCTTCCCGAGATTTAAATTCTTTGTTTATTTTTATGTGATTGAGTATGTGAGAGCTTCTCCTATAGTCTCATGCAACTTTGGAAGACATGTGATTCCAACTTTGGAAGTGGACCAAGGGGAGAAGTACTTCGAGGATGTTTCTAGACCAGGTGGTAGGGAAGTCTTGTAGGGAAGAAACCAAGGTAGCATATACAATTCTTGGATCGAAATGAGTTCAATGGGGCAAAAGTAGCTCCCTCGCTAAGAGGGATTATTTACGTTTGTAACTTGAGAAAGTACTTCTACCCAAGCATTATTTTCTAGGCATGCAGAAGTCACCGAAGGTCTCAGACACTTACTCTAGTGTGAGAAAGTTGCATTTGTAACTTAATGTAAATTTTGACTTAACAGAGCACATACTTATTATGTTGACTAATTGAGCTAAACTAAACTTAGGAAAGGTAAAATATTTACTTAGTGATTATGTTTTAGCTCAACCCTTGATCTAAAGTGAGGTGAGATCTAATCTCCACCATCAATCGCTTTGGAGATTGCGATTAGATATCTACCTCAAAGTAAAGCTATAAAAATAAGGCCAAGGAGAGGGACAATACACATGATTCAACAACACAAGATTGAGAGAGACATCTTAATTAGTGTGATACTCTAGTGTGCTAGGTACAAGGAAGTGTAGAAATGGGTCTTGGAGATCCAAATCTACCAAGGGCATTGAGGACTTATCAAGGGAATGATTTACTAGATCAGATCCAACGAATTGTAATATGTTATTTTCTTAGTTGGGCCATTATTCCAGGAAGTTTTCCAATTTTCTTTTAACGAGGAGTTGTTGAGTGAGAATAATATGTTTGTGTCATTGTGATTAAGATTGGCTAAAGTAATTATTTTCTTCCACTAATTAAGTTAAGAACCTAGATGTGCTTTCATTTGGTAGATTTTTAATCTATTAGGTCAATTAATTTCTAGGTGCTAAGTTCACAGAAAAATTAACACCATTTATTCATGTATGGAAAGTTTCCAAACAACTTTTCACCTGCAATGAAGATCTTACAACCAAATTTAACTTTAAAGACATCAACTTCCTCCCATCTCCTGTGCACTTTGAAGGAAAAAATTATTTTACAAGTAGCTTTGCATGCTCAACATTTCACTCAAGACTCAAAGCTTCTTCATTTCTAACTTCTACATAATTTGAAAACCTCATAATCACCTCTGAAAGAATTTGACATGCTTTGAACCTAATGGCCTTGTTAGAGGCATTATAGGAGTAGAACAAAATCTTGAAAAAGGCTTACATAAACACATCATATTCATCCTCGTGGTCTTCATCCTGAAATGCCATTAAAGAAGAAATAAATCTAATGGTTCTCTAGATGAACAACTCCCTCTTCATGATGGAAAGCATGGGCTTTAATGTCAGCCCTTATTCCTTCATGAATGGATTTGTGTGATCCCTAATGGGGGCTTCAAATATTTGGGGTTTCTTCTGAAACCTAATGGATACAATAACAAGGATTGGGCTTGGATACTCCACAAAATATACAAGAGGCTAACTCTATGGTCACACAAATGGATATTGGTGGGAGGATGGCTTATCCTCATAAAATATATCCTCCACAACATTCCTATTTATTGGATGAACATTTTCAAAATTCCTATCGGTTTTGTCCACAAAATCAACTCTTTGGTTTCCTATTTTATGTGGGAAGGTACAAAAAAATACTGCAAAATCCATCTTGCTTGTATGGAGATGCTCAACCTCCCAGTCTCTCTTGGTGGTTGGGGCATAAAAGATTTGGCTTCTTTCAATATGGATCTTCTCCTAGTTTTTTTTTTGGAGGGTTGTATGCAGTCAACGACTATGGAAATATATCATAAAGACCAAATATTTATAGAACAAAGAAGTTATTAGTTGGCTGTGTGATGGAGCCCCAAATCCTCCTAATATCTCACAATGTTGGCATAACCTTCTCAAGACTAAGTATTAGATTTTTGGGAACCTCAGATGGGATGTAGGCTCAGGCTCTATTCCATAGATTGGCTTGGATCTACTCTCAGTTATGTCAGGCTCTCATCTACTATCTCCTGCTCTCGTTAATTTTCTCCATGATAAGGGAATTTTTGTGATTAAAGACATGGAATACATATCTCTTTCCTCTCCTTTTTATACTCATTGGAAATATGCAATTGTACTTGAGATGCCTGATCACTTGATTTGGGAATGGAAATATTATATATCTATTCTTAAGCTCTCTGACATAATCCTCTCTCCTAAAGATGACAAATTGATATGGTTTGGAGGTTCTTAGCAAGGAAAGGTTATTGTTAAGGAGACATATTAGTTAATCTTCCAGCCCTCTAGATTGGTTCAAGTTGTCTCTTGGTTGGCCCGTGCATGGAAATGGAATTTCCCTCTTAAACTCAAATGCTTTTCTTGGATGGTGGTGCATAATAGGATCCTCACTTGGGATATTTTGTGCAAAAGGGGTTTCCAGGGTCCAAGTAGATGTGGGCATTATCTATCTTTCAGAGATGACATCAACCATATTTTCATCCTTTTCCCTTTTGCCACATCGGTTTGGATTTTGGTGCTTCAACAACTTGGTTCTCCTATAGATTGAGATTGTTCTGACATTTCCTCTCGCTTTGATAGATGGTCAAGGGATCAACCTCTCCAAAGATCATTGGTATTCTTCATCATTTAGGGTATTTGGAAGTCCTAGAATGCCCACATATTTGACCATTTGAAACCGGACATTTGGTGGACCAACTGCAATATCATCTCATACTACATGGAATTTTCCTCATCCTCACCTTCTAATCTGAAATGTCACCCTCCTCTTGAAATTTGGTTAGTCTTCCCAGTTAGTTTCTTTGATGGTGCCTCGTCTTTTAGATTTTGTGGATGCGATATGGCTATTCACCTAGGGCCATCATGTTCCTACAAATTTCATTGGAACTGTGGCTTTGGATCCAACACCCGTGCTGAGTTACTGACCTTCTAAGGGATCCTACATTGTGCCACTTGGCTTGGTATTCGGGTGCTCACTGTTTTTGGAGATTCCAAATCTGTAATTGAGTGGGAAAACATGAGAGGTTCCCTCTTCTCCCTTTCTCTTGAGCCTTGGAAATCTAGAATTAGAACCCTGATCCTTGAATTCCACAACCTAGCTATTTCCCACACCTACCGATCACAAAATATTTAAGCAAACCAAATATCTAAGGCATGCTTCTTTTCGACCACTGACTGGATTTCCTTCCAGTTTTTTAACAACGACATCCTATAGGAGGAAGGACAAATTCAGATTTAAGATATGAACTTTCTTGGTCGAAGATCTCTGTTTCCTAGCCTCTGTACAGATTTGATCGCTAGAAGTTTCTATTCAAATTTATTTGCAAGGTCCCATGTATCATCATTTTTCTAATATTCTCTCAATCACTGGAGGTTTTCAGATCCACTTTTTTTGTATGGATGCCCATCTTTCACCTCTGTTGACTTTTTGTCTCTTGGTTTGTAGAAATAATCTCTTTACTGTGGTAATGGTTCATTGCATGGCTTTCAAAGCAATGATGGTCTACGTCTAAGAGTGAAATTTCTCAGTTAACATACTCTATTTTCTGTCAAAACACTGAAAAAAATACGTGTGATCCCTCCTCATGAAAGTTGTGAGGTCTCTTTATCTACTAATGAGGGTTTTTTTCTTCAACTATGGTCACCATTCCACGAGGGAAAAGGAAACAAATCACAAAAGAACAAATTGGGCATACCAGAGGTTGCAGGAAAGGTAGGTACATTGTACTACAATAAGAAATTACTAATCTTTGCTTCTTTTTCAAATGTCGACCTCCCTTATCTATTGGGATGTAGTGGATAATGTCATGAGAAAATTTTAAGGACAATTCTGGAGTGAAGGCATTGAAGATAATGTTCGTACTAAGTAAAAGGTGCAGAAGGTGATGGAGGTCGAAAACAGAAGTTTGTGTAGAATGTAGATGGGAAGAACATGAAACGTGACTAGGGTTTTTCTTTTGGAATGAAAAGATTGTGTTCGTGAGGGTTTCTAGAGCACTTGAGAGCGCCAAGCAAAGTAACAGGTACATAAATGGCATAGAATAATGCAGATGTAGAGAAACGGGAGTGGGGGTTGTTAGGATTGTTTAGAGCAACAATTTTGAAATGATCAGAGAGGCAGATCTCATGAGTTTCTTAGCAAAACCAACTTTGATATGAGTATTGGATTGCAGAGGAGTGAAAAATAAGTGTGCATTACATTATCATAAAAATTATAGACATGTAAATGTAGGTTAATTACCATTAAATTCACATTTAAAAGTCTCTTGCATTAACTGTGCATTGCATTATCATAAAAAGGATAGACGTGTAAATGCAGGTGAATTCCCATTAAATTTACATTTAAAAGTCTCTTTCATTTTCAATAATAATTTATCTTCTCAACATAACCCTAATATCCACTAGTGTCTAATACTATAAAATTTATAAAAATCTTAATATATATTATATCTAATATTATAAATTTATAAAAATTCAATTGCAAAAAATATTAGTTTAGATTTATTTTAACTTTGGATTTATCAAGAACCTAGAGGGATCAAATCTCCTTTCACTTTAAAAGATGTTTTCATATCAAGAGATTTGATTTTTCCCAGACTAGGATATTACTTTTAACTTTTTATTTTTTTAAATTGAGGCCACATGCAAATATTTACAAACATTTACACAATTACAACATGTCCACGTAGCTTTTTTCTTTTAGATTTAGCTTTAAAATGTTATAAAATAAAATTAAAATAAAATATTTTGATTTTGAAATGATTTATGGTTTTTGTGTTGGTATTGATAAGCCATGGTATTGATCCATGGTATTGTAACAAAGTCTATTTACAAGTTAATAATATCAATAGTTAAGAACCTTGTTATATTACAGTATGTTTATTATAAGTATTAAGTTTTAATTTTAAAAATGTTATAAAATGAAATAAAAATAATATATACATATAATTGTTAATGGTTTTGGGTATGTGGTATTGATAACCCATGTATGGTAAAGAAAGCTTATTGTAGATAATATAACATGGTAAATGAGGGATTCAATTTTCATAATGCTTTATTAATTAAATATGTTACAAAATTATTATTTTAATTTACGTAGTGAACTAGTAAAATGGGTATCTACCATTTATGTATATATTCTAATGTGATATGTATATTATGATTTTAATTTTTATTAAATAAAAAAAAAATTAAAATATAAAAAAATGAATTAAAAAATATTTAAACTAATGTCTCAGAGGTAAACTTATTCTAGGTTGTAGAGCGCTTCTCACAATGAGAAAGTATTGCCAGAAACTTTAAAGGTTATCATAGAAAAAATAAAGTGACTAATTGAATTTCCATACTATGACAAAAGAGAATAAAATAAATATCTCCCCTCTTTTGTATTATTCTTTGATTTTTGTTGATTTCCTTTTTTAGTTTCCATTTTATTTTTTTCCTATTTCTTAAACATTATTAACATAATAATAATAATAGTAATAATAAATTATCTATGGTTGGGAACTAGCTATTGCATCTCTACTATTTATTAATTCTCTAGTTGAACTATCCATCTATATCTTTATGTAATTTAGTCCCATTTTTTTTGTTATACAAAAAAACAAACATTAATTGATTTCAGAATAAAAAATAATTGACGCTTTTCTATTCTTGGCTAATAAAACTCTCTTAAAATTATGAAAACAATTTTATTAAAAAGAAGAGTCAATCGATTTTCTCCCGCATCTTCAAAGAGACACTAATATATTAAAATATCACTTAATATTTTTTATTTAAAAAAGGGAACGACCGATTAGATAAATAAGGCACACAAAAATAAAAAAACATCAAAGAATGGGGTATTCCCAACTCCATAATGCTAGGTTAATCTCCTCACTACTACGTATTTTTTGTTCTCACATTTTCTTTCGTGAACATGAATCCAATAGTAAATAAGAATAAAATTGCTAGGATCCAAGAGACCACTGACAAAATTGTGAGGATCATAAGGAAGCATAAAGTTCCTTCAACCTTTAGACTTTTGAATACTATTCAAAGCTCCGTAAGATATGCAAAAGACCCGGTGGACCCTAAAATAATGAAAGGTGTTTACGTTATTCCTTGCTCCTTTGGGACTCCCTACATAGGTGAGACCGGTTGCTCATTTAATCAAAGGATTTGTGAGCACGCCGTTGACATCAAGCATGGCAGGACCTGCTCCTCTGCTTTTGCAAAACATGCAGAAAAAACCAAGCATTCAACCTGCATTGAGGAGGCCCAAGTCATTGACAGGATCAGTCATTTCCATCATCGAAAATTCAGGGAAGCCCCGAAAGTTGAAAAAAAGGCCCCCCAATTTGAATATAGACGATGGTTGGAATATTAGCAGAGGTTGGGTCGCAATCGCGTTTTCCTTTTAGTTTTTAAGTTTCTTTTTGTCTTTTATGGGTATTTGTTTTTTTTCCTGGATCTCTCTTAACTCTTGTAATTTTATTTATTATCTTGTTCTTAGACCCTTTAAGTATTTATTTTATGTTAGGTTTTGACTATTTTTCTTGGTGCCTTCAGTTGTTTGTATGGCCTTAGCCCCTCTCTTTGATTATTTTTGGTTGAATTTTACTCATTTCTGATTTTCTTTTAATTTATTTTTATTTATTAATATGGTCTTGACTCCATTTTTATTGATAGGATAGTGACCCCTTTGGTTATTTTTCACTGCGCTCCTTGGTTGATGTTTGACTTTGATTATTCCTTTTATTCTATATTTTGAAACTTATTCTATTTCTTGATCTTACTAATTAAATAATATTTATTACTTAAATGATTTTTTTTTATTAGCCATTTATTTTGATTAATTTTTTTTGACTTCATGCTTTGTTTGAGGTTTGACTTGTTAGGTAAACTTGACTCAGGATAGAGTCAAAAAGTTGACGAGGTTAAATAGTGATGGTTTTGGGGCACATGGTATTGTGCACCCATGGTATTCTGCCCGTGGTATTATATGTAATGGAGCATATAAAAGGCTGGAAGGACTTCATTGTAATGCATGGCCTGGAGGTGAGCGGTGAAGGCTCACTTGGCCGGATTGGCCAGGGTTTTGGCCAAGGATAATGAAATTTCATTATGATTGGGTTTTTCCCCGGATTTGGGGTTTCCCCGGATAAACATGTGTATTTATGTGTTTATGGTTATTGCTGGTTAATTTTATATTTATTCCTCTCGGTAATTAATTTATGTTCTTGGTAAAATTCTTAACAATTGGTATCAGAGCCATGGTTGAGGGTTTGGGCTTCGAATGTATGCCTTCAATG
>APFE030099607.1:0-20868 GCA_000404065.3 Pinus taeda | reverse complement strand
TGGAGAATTTAAATAATGGAAATCATGAATTTTATATTAGACCTATATTTCTCAATATTTTTAGATAATGTAAACATTAATAAAATTTGTAGGATAAGATTTAAGTGGGGCATTACAGCAACTTATACATCATAAATTTAATTTGCAGATCTATACGCTGGTTTGCTTTGGTAAAAGTACATACACATGTAGCTTTGACACATGGAAGTAGCACATACCTTATAAAGTATGTTTCAATTGTTTCTGTTTGCTGTTGCATAGTTTTGGGTTCTGGTGACTGGTGATAGTATTCTGAATGATCAGAATGGTTGGTTGTCAAAGTGATTGATTGACTCGATTGTGGTTAGTTCAAAAGGTGATTGGTTATTTGATGATTGAATTTTACTTATGATGTTGTTGATGGATCCAGTCTGAAAATTTATGAAATGTGGTCCCTCGAGGAAGAAAGAAGGTCGTAGCCTTCTCTAGGTCAGCACCTATGTACTAGTAAACATATCAACTAGTACAAGAGCTAGGGGGTTGTAGCTCCCTTCCAATAGTAGATGGAAAACAAAAGAAGGTTGCAACCTTCTGTAAGTAGAAGTCTGCGTACTGGTATAAGTTTGCACCAATACAAAATTGTAAACAAAATTTTCTTATTATTAAAAGAAGACAAAGATGACAGCAGCAAGTGGTTTTCACCCACATTGGGTTTCCCCCTTATATCTTGATGTTCATGTGTGTTGCTTATGTGTGATGCTTTATTTTACTTTTACTACACTGTCTAATGAATTCCTAATATACTGGTTAAAGTTCAATGCATGATAACTTGGGTAAATCAAAAGATCTCTGCATATACGCTGGTTGCCTTAAGTACAGTTGCGTATACATGCTAGTTCACTTAGCTGAAGTAGCGCATACAAATCAGATTTTGAAAATTGAATTATTGATCTCATAATAATGATTCACCCCCCTCTCAGTATTATTTCCATGATCACTCTTGAGATCCTTCACTTTATTAATATTATCTTTCTCAACAAGTTCTTTAAATTCAAAAAACTTGAAGAATGTCTGGTCTTTCTTCTACATGAAGAAGATCCAACACTTCCATGAGAAATCATCTACAAATATTACATAATACCTATTCTTAGCAGTGGATGTTTCAAGAAAGGTCCACACACATCATAGTGAATCCTTTCAAGGACTCCTTACACTTTATTATCCTAATCATTGAAGGTGGATTTTGTGTACTTCCTGAATGTACACCCTTTTCATGTATCTCATTGATCTAGTTATCCTTTGGGGAGGCCTATAGAAATATGTTGTATGATCTTCAAATTACCATGATGCAAATGGCCAAGTCTTCTATGCCATAATTCATACATGTCTCATCTATGCACCTTCTATGCTTTCGTGCTCAATTCTGCACACTCTTCCACATCTAATTTGTACAGGTTCTTCACATGAACCCCAATCTGATTCAGTTGTCTTTGGCTATGTGTCTTAGGAATGTTTTCCCTTTGCTAAAGACCACATCATAGACATGATATTCTAACATAGCAACTGAAACGAGATTCTTATTTAGACTCGGAACATACATGACATCCTTGAGTTTGAGAGGGGAGCTAGACTTCCTCTGAAAAGTAATTGTACCTATATCATTCGTGCTATACCTCCCATCATCTCCCATCTCAAGGTGCATCTAGATATCTTTCTCCTCCAAGTCACTGAAAAAATCCTTGTTTCCTGTCATATGGAATGAGGTACACATGTCCAAGTACCACAAACTACCCATCACCATACTCACCATGCATGCGATGACGGTGAAATCAAGCTTGCCAAGGAAAATTTTAAGGATGGATATTTATCTTAATGTTTATAAACCTTGGCGAATATTACTAGTCCCCAATATGTGAAAGGTAATGTGTTTGGTGATCTTCTTCTAATAATATTCAAATTTATAATTATTTTATACATAGTCTTTAAAAAATAATGGCGATTTTTATGGTAAGAGAATTTTATCATATAAAATTTGGGCGAACAATTTTTAAGAAAAATGGGAATTGGCGAATCTTTTTTTTGGAAAAAGCACAAAAAATTAGCCCACTTGTGAATATTAGCCCCTAAAATTTTCCATGAAGCTCACACTGTGAAGCCAAATATTCACTTGCCACACCTCCTGAGGGCTTCTTTCCCATGTGCTTGTGCGGACACTTCATGGCATAGTGTCCCAATTCATGATAGTGAAAGCACTTGATTTTGGATAAGTCTTTCTACTTCCCCCTTGACTAGATTCTTCTTTGGATTGGGATTTCTTCCCTTTCCATTTATTTACCTTTCCATCCAAGGCACATTTCTCCTCATCCTCATTCTTGGATGATGTCTCTTATCTAGTATTTCACCTTATCTCCTCCTGTACCAAACCCAACCAAAGGAATTCCTTTGTATATTTTCCCTCCCATTTACTAAATCCTGGTAGTTGTTCCAGCTCTTGGGAAGGCCTAGAAGCGTTAGGCTCACACAATCATCACCCACAATAGTAACCCCAACTCCTCCAATTCCATCATGACATTATGTGAACCTAATTAGTCACTACTAAATAGATATGGTCTTTTGCATTTTGATATTTCAAATCTTATCTTTGAGCACTAGTTTCCTGTGGTCACTGTTGTTTTGGAACAAATCTATCAGTTTTTTCCACATTGCATACATGGTTTCTTTCCCATGTAGATTTTAAACAATGTGGTCCTTCACACCCTCTAATGTGATTCTCCTTGCCTTAGCTACAAAATTGATCCATTCTTCTAGATCCTTCAGGTTAGATGATCCTAGTTTTGGAATGTCATGCTCAATAAATTCATTCAACCCATTTTCCTCTAGTACCACCTCCATGCGGTCCTTCCAAGAAAAAAAGTTTGATCTACCCTCAAGGGAATAATCAAGCCTTATACCATAGAATTCCATTCTACTAGCTTTGAAGAATTGATCCTACAAATTTGATCCTCCTGCAATAACAAATTTGAATTCTCTTCTCTATTGTGAATCCTTCTCTGATAACATGTATAAATTCTATGTAGATTCAAAAGTACTCATGTAATTTCCTAAAAGATAAGACTCAAATTTACTCTACTCATCTACGAAAATAAATTCACAATCGAGAAATCAAATCATAGAAATACGAGATGATTCAACACACATACACAGAGATTTATCTAAGGAAAATCGAGTGCTCAAAACCCCTTACTATTTGTATTGCATTAATCAAATAATAGAGAAGAAAGCTCAAGCCTGAGCAACCTCTACACTGGTATAGTCTATCTCACTACCTTAGAGACTAACTATGGCTAACACTTAACTAATTTCTCATTTTTCCAAGCTCCTATTTCCTTGCACTATTCCTTGAGGAATTAGGCCCCTATTAATTAGTAAATTACTCAATCTAGATTGTGTAGTTCCTTTAGGCCAATCTCTTACTGCATGCGCCACCTGTACAACTTGGAATATTTTACAAATTATATTACATTTCCCTTGAACTCCAATCTCAATTGGGTAGCTCGAATTCTTTGCATGCATCATTTATTATGAGCTAATTGATTAGTTAACTAGTTGATCACTAAAGTATGACTAACTACGCACCCCACTACTGGACCTTCCACTAGTTCTCTAACAGTTAGAACTTGTTTAGCTCACAATAACTCAAATTAATTGAAATAGATTGCTAGAAATTAGCAGTCAATCATTCTAAACGAAACTCAAGTGTCTCCAACTTGAATTAACTGAGTTAACTAAGTGACAAGTGCCATGTCACCTCACTTAGCTACCTCCACGTATTCTGCTGAAATTGAAATTCCAATTTTAATCTAGTTTGGCCAAGGCAAAGTCAAAACTATATTTTATAGCTTCCTTTTCAACATGACCAACAAACCATGAAAAAAAACATATTTCCTATGGAGATCTATAACATAGGTTGATGCAGTATTTACAATGACATCCTACTGAAAAACAAAAAGAACATAATGCTTATTAGAGCTTTATAACACAACTCATTATGGTATTTACAACAATATCAACTATCTATCTATCTATCTATATATTATATATAATATATTTTATATGTATATATATGTTATATATGAGTATATTTATGTATATATATGTTATATATGTTATATGTATATATTATATATATATATTATATATTCCAAAATTCATTTTCTTCAAGCAACAAATAAATAAGGATACAATTCCTACATCTGATCAGCTATCTCCCATGTAGCTTCATCAAGACCAAAGTGCTTCCAATGCACTTTAACTTGCTCTATTGCTCGGTTCCAGAGCATGAGTTTTTTCCACTGCAGAATGCATTGAGGCTCTAGTTGTAACTATCCCTTTGGTTCTACCTGCAATACAAACCAATCAATCACATGATCAACATCTTGCAATTATCTCTTAAGCAATGAAACATGGAAAGCATCATGGTCTTTCATTGTTGGTGGTAGCACAAGTTTGTAGGCTATTGGTCCAATCCTCTCAAGGATCTGAAAAGGCCCATAATACTGAGGTTCCAACTTGGCACATGACCCAATCCTCAAGGAGATTCTCTATGGTTTGATGCACAAGTACACATGCTCCCCATTGTTAAACTCCTTGAATTATTTATGTTGATATAAATAACTATTCTTCCTATCTTTTGTTGCCTTCAAATTCCTTTTGATAATAGCATCTCATGTTCCATCTTAGCTCACATATCTGGTCCAATCAAGACCCTATTCACTAGATCACTCTAGTTGATAGGAGTATTACAATTATTCCCATTAAGAGCCTCAAATGGAATCATCCTCAAGGATTCTTGATAAGCATTATTATATGTAAAATTTACCAATGCAAGATACTCCTCCCACTTCCTCTGTTGATGCATGACATACATCCTCAACATATCATCAATAATATTATTGACACTCTCTATCTATCCATCTATCTATGGATGATAAGCCATGATGAAAGCTAATTATGTGCCAAAGCTTACAAATAACTCCTTCCAAACTTTGCAAGTGAACTTGCTATCTCTATCTGATATGATCTTCTTAGGAACACCATGCAACCTCACTATCTCCCCAATGAAGATCTCAGCTACCTCATTAGCTGAATTCATATACTTCACTGCAATGAGGTGACCTTGCTCAACCTATCAACCACAACCATGATGGAATCATGATGCTTCTATTTCCTTGACAATCCTATAAAGAATTCCATGGAAATGACCTCCCATTTCCATTTTGAATTCAGAATAGGTTGTAATAGACTAGCTAGGTGCTTAAACTCAACTTTCACCTACTAACAGTCCAAGCATATATTAACAAATTCAACCACCACTTTCTTAAAATTTGTCCAATAATAAAAATCCTTAACAAATGTAAAAGTCTTATGATATCTCAGGTGGCTTGAATATGGCTTGACGTGAAACGCCTTCAAGATAATCTTCCTTAGCTCACTTCTATCTAGCACATAAATAATGTTCCTGAATTTGACCGAACCATTTTCTATGAGGTGATACTCCCCATGCATGTCACCTTCACCTTCCTACTGTAATATATGCTTCAGCTGCTAGTACCTCTCATCATGATGCCCTACACGCAATACTCGCTCCTGTAAATCTGTCCCATAAGAGCTCACAACTAAAATATGATTTACTTGCACTCTCCTATTGAGAGAATCTGCAACCCAAGTCTCCTTTCCCTTAATGTACCTAATATCAAATTCAAACTCACTGAGGATAACCAACCATCTAGGTTTCCTATCCTTCAGACTAGACTGGTCAAACAAGTATCTCATCCTACTATGATCACTCGTGAGAAAAAACCTCCTGCCAAGGAGATAATATCTCCACATCTTCAATTCATGAATAATAGCTACCAACTCAAGATAATGAGTCACATAGTTCTTCTTGTGCTCATTAAACTTCCTTGCCTACATAGTATACCACATGTCCATCTTGCATGAGGACTACACCAAGTCCCTTCTTGCAAGCATATGTATAGACTAAAAACTCCTTATCAGGATCTACAATCTTCAAAACTTCAGCATTTGTAAGAAAATGCTTCAAATGATCAAAACTAGTTGCACACTCCTTAATCGATTCAAAACTATTCCCTTTCCTCTACAAAGATGTGATAGGATAGCCAACACTTTATAAGTTCCTGATGAGATACCTTTCATAACTTGCTAGTCCCATGAATGATCTGACTTCATCCTTATTCTAGGAGTTCGACATTTCATGATCGCTTTAATTTTTTTTTATTCCATTGTCATCCGTCCTTGGAAATAATGTGCTAAGTATTGGATCTAAGGCTGAAATAGATTTCACTTGTTGAGCTGGGAATAAAATTGATGCTCTCTCAACAATCTCAACATTGTTGACAGGTACTCTCCATGCTCCTCATTCTTAGAATGTACCAATATATCATCAATAAAAAACATAAAAAACTTGTCCAGGTAAAGATGCAAGACATTGTTCATCAAACATGTAAAGGTGGTTGGAGCATTAGTAATACCAAAAGGAACCACCACAAACTCGTAATTCCCATACCTCATGTCAAATGCAGTCTAGTAGATGTCTTCTTCTTTTATTCACACCTTATGATATCCTGATGTCAAATCAATCTTTGAAAACACTGTTTCTTCCTTCAGTTAATCAAACAAGTCATCAATCTGCGGAAATGGATACATATTATTGATCATCATCTTATTTAGTTTCCTGTAATCAATGTGCAATGTAAGAGTATTGTCCTTCTTATTTACAAACAACATTGGTGCACCTCAAGGTGAAAAACTTGGCCTTATGTATCCCTTATCAAGCATTTCCTTAAGCTGCAACTTCAATTCCACCAACTTTGGAGTACAAATCTTGTAAGGTGCCTTAGATGTTGGTGCTTCTCCTAGTACCAACTGAATAGATAAATCCACTTCCCTATGAGGCAATAAATTTGGAATCTCTATAGGAAGCACATCCTAAAACTGTTGCAAAATAGGATACCTCTTCATAATTTCATCATCCTTAATAACCTTCCCTTTATCATTGGAAACATGAACTGTAAACAATACACACCCCTTTCTAGAACTGCGCTTAGCTTACATAGATGAAACCATTCTCACTGATATAGGATTATTCTTTTCCTGCAAGATTTTCCTTTCTCCATCATCATCCAAGCACTCAATGCCCTTCTCATAACAATATACCTTAGTCTAGTGACTAAACATCTAATCCATGCCCAAAATCATGTTATATGATCCCAATGGAAGTACATTTAGATGTGTTGATGTAGGCATACCATTAAGCTCAAATGCACAAGATGTCACCCAATGGTGAAATATTCTCTTGGTACCTATAGGCAACTACATCAACCAAGATTCTGCACACACTTCTTTACTCAAACGACATTGATCCATCAGGTCAGGACTAACCTAGCTATAATTAGATCTAGGATAAATCAAAATGGAAACAACTTGATTACAAGGCTTACCTTCCATCTCAATAATGCATGCCTAATGATTTGTCTACCTATTATCAAGTCTGACATGGCTCCAAAATGCCCAAAAATGCCTGTGTAGCCTCTTTCTGCTCCTGATTTGGTCAAAAACTGAAGAAGTTATGGCCTTTCCCAATATTGTTCTAATCGCACCACAAATTCCCCAATATACGGCACCATCCTACAAATTTGCCCCAAAACACGCTAACGGAGCAACAATTTGGTTGAAAATCGGGCGAAATTGTTGGACACTTTAAATGTTGCTAATGCATAAATTTCAAAAACTGTAGACATGTGGGGGAAACATACCCAGCGCTAAGGCAAATGGTCCATCCCCACTAGTTGAGTCCCTACAATACATTCCGCCGGTGGTTGTGTGTTGGTAATGCAACTAAGGGCTAACCCCCGTGGGCTGGCCCTACCCGCAACTGGCGCACCATTAAACTTTAAATGAAACCTGATGACATAATGGTTAAGCAACAATGTGATTGCGTATTGGCAGAGGCTTCGGCTTGTTGTGTGAGGTCATGAGTTCGACCCCCATTGCCTCCACCTGCACTTTGAAAAATAATTATGGTGGGCCTCGGGCTGCCATGTGGTAGCCTTCGGCTAGGCCACGTGTTAGCCCATGGTTGACCACCATTCCGACCAATGAAAAACACAGGATTTCGTCCAATAAAAAAATGC
The DNA here is from genome assembly GCA_000404065.3 of Pinus taeda. Classification (NCBI taxonomy): domain Eukaryota; kingdom Viridiplantae; phylum Streptophyta; class Pinopsida; order Pinales; family Pinaceae; genus Pinus; species Pinus taeda. The sequence goes on along the minus strand of APFE030099607.1, from coordinate 12,676 downwards.
CACTTGTCACAATACCATACACCAGAGGAACCAGTCGAGCAATTCAACCTACCACATACACCTGCCTAGGCAGCACCACGTCATTAGTACGGACTGCTGACTAGGATGTCAATTTTTTTCAAAAATTTGCCTGTTTGGGAAAGAGAACATAACATGTTTCTGGGAGCATTCGGTGTTTGTTTTGCACAAAACGAGTTGTGCCAAATTTAGGATGACGAGCACTACGTGGTCGTACAAGTTCCACACCCATCTGAAAAACTTTTAATTATGAGCTATTTGTTTAGCATTGACCACTCCTCCCCACTAGAAGCCTTTTGGACTCCAAAAGGTCACTTTTAGTCATCCAGCAGGTGAGGTTACAGTTGCCACACCTTTCCAATATTGATCCATTTGGCCTTTGAAGGACATTTTCCCTTGAGCCCCACTCGAAGGTAATCCACATTCCCTCATTTTGAAGACCTTGTTCTTCTGTCAAGAATGGTGTATTGTTGTAGTTCATCAAGGGTTTTAAGAAAAAAATCATCAATGTAAGGAATTTAGACATTTTCTCCTTGATATTCAATCAAAATAGGCTCATACAACCTTAAGTTCTCAACATTAACAACAACACCAATTTTCATATATGAAGGTAAATTGAACCTGAAGGCATTGTTACCAATCTTTTCCAAAATTCTAAATGGACCATATCTAATTGGTTTAAGTTCTTACCTTCTCCTTAGAGCCTCTCTTTTCTAACATGAAGCCAAAATTCATCGCCGAATTGGAACTTGTGATCTACATGATGCTTGTTGTGCCTTGATTTGTACTTGCCTTGGTGCTTTTGAAGTTGTTCTTGAACTCTTTGGTGTACCAATTGGATTTGTTCAATGAACCTTCTTTCTTTTTCTTTGTCACTATGACCATCAATAGCAACATCTTTCTCAAAAATGAAATCCAAAGGATACTTAGGCAAGTATGCCAAACATGCTTCAAATGGTGATGTTTGAGTTGAAGAGTGCTTGGTTCAGTTGTAAGCATGCCGAATATAGTGCAAATGTTTATCCCACAACTTAGGATGCTTTCTAAAATACCCACAAAGAAGATGTATCACTGTCCTTTTGACCACCTCTGTTTGACCATCTATTTGCGGATGAAATGTTGGACTCTTTTTGAATTTGGTGTCAAAGAATCCCCACAAACTTGACCAAAAAATCCCAACAAAGAGAGAATCTCGATCACTAACAATGGATGTGGGAAATCCAAAATGCACCCATACATTCTAAAATAATAACTGAGTAGTTTTTTCAACTATAATTTTCTTCTTACATGGCATCAACATACACATTTTGCTGAACCTATCCCCAACTATATGCAAATAATCATGACCTATTTTTGTCAATGGAAAACCTCCTACAAAATCCATAGAAATGCTCTCCCACAGTCGGGAAGGAACTGGAAGTGGCATGTACAATCCTATCTTCCTATTGCTTACTTACTGCACATAATGAACATCCTTTAATAAAATGTGACACACTTTCAATCATACGAGGCCAATAACAATATCTTTGTAGATGTGCCACCATCTTACTTAAACCAAAATGACCAGCAATAAGAGAAGTATGTCCCTATCTTATGATGTTGACTCTTTCTCCCAATGGAATACAAAGCTTTCCAAGATGGTACAACAAGTTATCATGCAAATGATAATCCAATTCCTCTACTTGGTGACCTTGACTCAAGCTTGCATAAACATCCTCAAAGTCATTGTCTAATGCATGTTACTCAATATAACTTTCATACAAAACATAATTATTCTTGAGTAAATTAGCTGCATTAATAATAGATCTAGAAAGCATATCAACAACATTATTGTAGATAGCTTTCTTATACCTTATTACCAAGTGGAATTTTTTACGAAAACCCATCCATCGAAAGTGCTTTTATTGTTGCAATTGATATTGATATTGCCAGTATTGTAATGGCTAATAATGAGTGTGAACAATTGTTTCCTTACCCATCAAGTAGTGTTTCCACATTTTCACACTTTTCACCAGTGTATATAATTCCTTGTCATATGTAGCATCATTAATCGCTCCACCATTGCCCACGGGGCTTTGGATTGATGGTGAATGGGTGCACTGTTAAGGCACTCCTTGCGATAGGTCAACGGTTCAAATCCCTCATGGGTGCTTAGGTAGTATTATATATATATATATATATTATATTATATAATATTTAATTAATATATATTATACATATACATATATAATATAACAACAATACATACTACTACTACATATTATATATATATATAATTATATATATATTAATATAATATATATTATATATATTACTATATATATATATACATATATATATACATACATATATATACATATATAGATATATATACATATATATCTATATAATTGCTCCACCATTTAAAGTTTCGAAATGAAAACAGATAGGTTTACCATGTTGCATGAGGACTGCACCTGTAGCACAGTCACTAGCATTAGTCTAGATCTCGAATGACTGTCTCAAGTTTGGAAGTGGAAGTATTGGATCTAAACTGATCTTTTCCTTCAATGCATCAAAGGCCTTTTGCTACTTGCCTCCCCACCGAAAAAACTTTTTAACACTTGTCAATTCATGCAAAGGAGCTGTTATAGAAGAAACGTTAGCAATGAATTTCCTCCAATATTGGGTTGCTTCCAAAATATTCTCACCTCAGTAACTGTCATGGGCCTTGGCCAATTCAAAATTACATCAACCAAGGATCTATTTTCAAATCACCTCGTCCAACAATATGACCCATGTAAACTAAAGAAGTTTTTCCAAGCTCACACTTTGACATCTTTAAATACAACTGCTCTTTCTTTAAGACATCAAGTACTTTTCTCACATGCATGACATGTTCATCAAGAGATTTAATGAAAATTAATATGGAATCTAAGTATATTATAAAAAAAATCATCAAGAAATGGCCTCAACACATCATTCATCACACACATGAAGGTAGCAGGAGCATTACATAAACCAAAAAGCATAACTAGCCATTCAAACAAACCTTGTTTTTTTTTTAATGTTGTCTTTCAAATGTCTCCTTCAACAATTCAAATTTGATGATAGCCACTCCTTAAGTCCAACTTAGTAAATAATTGTCATCTTTAAATTGATCAAGTAAACCATCTATCCTAGGCAATGGGTAACTGTTATTTACTGTAATCTTATTCAATACACAGAAGTCCACACACATGCGCCATGTTCCATCCTTCTTTGGCACCAAAACGATAGGTGAACCACATGGTGAAGAAGATGGCCTGATGATCCCTTTATCCAACAACTCTTGAATTTTCCTTTTAATTTCTGCACTTTCCATCACTTACATCCTGTACATGCCAATGTTAGCAAGAGGACTATCTTGCTGCAACTGTATCTCATGTTGGATTCCTCTCTTGGGAGGTAATCCTTTTGGTTCCTGAAACATCTCATCATATTGGTTAACAACATAAACCAATTCAAATTTCAATCTTCAATAACAACCTTGAAAAGCTTCATTATCAACATCATTCTTTTGTTTAATCATTAGAAGCACAAAATTCTTTCTTTAATTAAGTAATCTTTTCATCTTCCTCAAATTAACAAGTGAAAGAGTTAGTTTCTTGCTATGAGCTCTCACAATATCTTCTACTCCATCTTTGAACAAATGGTATTTTTTTTCAAGTCTATGGAAGATATTTTTTTTGTCATAGGGATACGGGCTGCCCAAAACTATACCACATATGTCTAATGGCACAACATCAAGCTCCACTTCATCTATGAGATTTGCTATAATGATGAATTTCAGTTTACACTTTCTAGTTACTTGCAATTGTGCATTTTCGCACACCCGCCCAAGTGGATATGGTTTATGATGTGGAATGGTTTCCAATTCTAAATTTTTGACAACATTTTCAAAGATAATATTGTCTTGAGAGCCACTATCAAAAAGAGTATGAAGTTTCCTATGTTTTGAGATCACTCTTATGTGAAAATGTTCTATCCTCTTCTTTTCATTTGGAGTTTCATTGTGTGAATTTGAAGTACTAGTGCTAGCCATGGATTCTTTTCCTTTCATACCCATGGTTGTAATTTTAGTTTCATCACCCAAATCGAATCCCAAATCTTGTTGAGTGGTTGCAGTTGTCTTTTGTTTTCCCTTGTTGTTGAATTTATTTGGTTTGATTTCGGGATGAAGCTTCCAACAATGAGCTTCATCGTGATCGTCTTTGGAACAATGTTTGCCTGTTAATTTCTCTCCTTCCTTCTTAATGGATGTATTTTTATTTACCTTTCCTTTGAAACCCTTTTCTTTTCGTTTACCCTTAAATGGATTTTTACTACCCCCTTCTGGAGTGCTTTTCCCTCTTGCCTCAAGATGAGTGGCTTGCACACACACCTCACCTAGATTATTGGGATTAAACATAAGGATAATATGCCTAAGGTAACTGTGTAATCCCCCTATGTACTTCAGCAACATGTCTTGTGATTGAAAATCTACCCCTAACATTAGAGACCTTTTTCTGAATTCTTGGGTGTAATCTTGCACATTTTGACCCTTAAGTTGTCTAAAGTTCTGCCAATTCATGATGGATTTTTCATATGAGCTAGATGGTAGAATTGTCTTTTAATTGCAACAATGAAATTAGACCACGAAATTGAGATCTTATCATGTTTTTTTATCTCTTCTTGTGTCTTTGATTCCCACCATACTAATGTTGCACCCTCCATCCTCAAAGAAGCTAATTGAATCTTTATGTCATCCTCTTGAAGGTTTTGAATTCTGCAATAGACCTCCAACTGACTAACCCAATTATCAAGCTTCCCTGCATCCACTTCACCATTATACATGGGCAGTTAAAATTTAAGATTAAGTTTTAATAAGGGTGATTTATCGGTTCCTTTTGAGGTATGTTGATGACTATTAGTAAGGGTTGTGTTAGTGGAAGAGGGTGAAGATACTTCTGAATAAGAAGATGAATAATATGGTGGAGAGGGTGGAGGTTTACCTCCAATTCCATTACCTCCTCCTCCTCAAGAAGCTTCTCCTTTGGGAGGTTTGGAGCTTTCGCCCTGCAGTTTGGTATTCCTCTCTTCGTAGAGGACCTTCACCATATTTGTCTTATAAAAGAAAGCCTTCCTAGAGACCTTCTCATCCTCTGTCATGTTTTTTAGCTCTCCTTTATGAGACATGCTCACTAGAGTGTCAATTGAAACTTAAGGAAGAACTAGTGGTGGAGATTGTGGAAAACTTTCCCTCCTCCCCTTTGACCCAACTTCAGGGCTTTCAACCAGCTTCCCTTCTCTTCTCTTGAGTTTTAACCTTGTAAGCATGACATTCAATTGCAAACTATTAAATCCTTCTTGAACAAATAAAACCAAGAGCTCTAATACCAAACTTGATCTGATGGGGAAAATTAGTTTTTTGCGCTAAAATTTCTTTTCAGAATATATTAAATATGCTTGAGGATTTATGAAATTATTTGCAAGTTTAAACATGGGTTTTTGAGTGCTTTTATGTAATTTGTATGTGAAAATTAAGATGAACAAATGATTGAACAACAACATATAATAGACATAAACATCACCATAAGAAATATCATAGCAGCACATGATGAAGGAGTTCACCCCTCCTGGGCTACGTCTCCTTGGTCCAGCTTATAAAGGCTTGGCCCTCTCTATTATGCTCAAAAGTGTGAATACACCAATGCTCAAAAATATTTGAAACTTGTTCTAATGGTTCGAGAATGCCCAAAAATTCCTGTGTAGCCTCTTTATGCTCCTAATTTGGTCAAAAAATGAAGAAGTTATGGCCTTTATCAATATTCTGTATCACACTAAAAATTCCCCAAAATCCAGCACCATCCTATAAATTTTCCCCAAAACGTGCTAACGGAGCAACAATTTCACCGAAAATTAGGCGAAATTGTTGGACATTTTAAATGTATGCTAATACCTAAATTCCAAAAACTATGGACACGTGGGGGCCATGTGCCCGAATCTAAGGCCAACGGCCCGCCCCCGTCGTTCGGGCCCCTACATTGCACTTTGCCAGTGGCCGTGTGTTGGTAATGCGACCAAGGGCCAACCCCCGTGGGCTAGCCCTACCCCAATTGGTACGCCATTAAACTTTAAATCAAACTCGACGACATAATGGCTAAGCAATAATGTGATGGTTTATTGGAGGAGGCTTTGGTTTTTTGTGTGAGGTCATGGGTTCGACCCCCGTTGCCTCCTCCCGGACTTTGAACAATAATTTTGGTGGCCCCTGGGCTGCCATGTGGTGGCCTCCGACTGGGCCACTTGTCAGCCCTTGGTTGGCCACCATTCTAACGAGTAAAAAACATAGAATTTCATCCAATAACAAAATGTGACTTGTCACAATACCATTTTCCAGAGGAGCCCACTAACTAATTCAAACTACCCATTCAGCACCACATCAGCAGTATAGACTATTGATTGGGTTGTCAATTTTTTTTTTTAAATTCCCCTGCTTGGGAAAGTGAACAAAACATGTTTCTTGGAGCATACGATGTCCGTTTTGCGTGAAACGAGTTATGTAGGATTTAGGATGATGAACACCACATGGTCGTCTAGGATCCACACCGATCAGAAAACCTTGAATTTTGAGCTATTTTTTGAGCACCTAATCATTGTTACTAGGAACAGAAATGATCATATTGTATAAGTAAAGAAGGGTTTACAAGCTCAATTCAAGACGATTGATCTAGGACTACTTCACTACTATCTTGGAGTTGAAGTATTCCAACATCGACACTACATTTCATTAGTTAATGGAAATATGCATTTGAGCTACTAAAAAGATTTAGGATGGAAGATTGTAATTCAATTCTCACCCATGTGGATTAATACTTTAAAAAATTAAACCAGAGTAGTTAGTAAAGATTACTACTTACAAACAATTGATTGGTAGCTTGATCTATACGAGAACTACTCATCTAGACCTATATTATGTAGTTAGTATTCTCTCGCGATTTATGCATGAACTAAGGAAAAGTCGTTGTAATACAACAAAAAGGGTTCTTAGATATATCTAAAGCATGGAATATTTTGGTGTTCTTTAAAAAAGACTAAGAATTAATTGGTTCATATTTAGGGGCATATTTTGCTAGAAGTATTGATGATTGGGCATCAACATCGTCTTATTTGATGAACATGGGGTCAAAAATAGTTTCTTGGAGTTGCAAGAAACAAGTAACAATGAAAATTTATTTGGCAGAAGCAGAATATATATCAGCATGGAAAACAACATGTCAGATTGTTTGGTTGTGTAGAGTTTCGCAAGATTTAAGTGTTCCTCGAGTAGAAGCTACACCTTTATTCATGACAGCTAGTCAGTCATAAAACATGCAAAAGCAAAATTTTCATTCCAAAAATGGCATGTTGACACAAAGTATATTTACATTAAGACACTCATTGCAAAGGATGCCATCAAATTGGTATATTGTCCTTTATAAAACCAAGTCTCAGATATTTTCACAAAACCACTTGGCACGATCAAATTTACTGAGTTCAGGTAAGAAATTGGTATATATTGTAATGTACTTTTGGATCAAAGGGAGCAATGTTAGATATATGATCCAAATTACATAAATTAATATTTAATTATTTACAGTCTTCTTATAATATTTTATTATTTAAGAGTCTTCTTAGAATATTTATTTGTTATAATAGATTTGACATAAAAAAGGTGTCATTATTTAGGAATTAAATTAGGAAATTTGTTGGGAGAATTGTTAGAATTGCAATAAATGTAAATGAACTCTTGCCACATGAAACAAGTGATCCATAACTAAATTAGTTTACGAAATTTTTTTATTTAAAGATTTTTTTGTCCTCTTGGAAGAGTGTTGAACAATTGTGTGTAATATTTTGTGTATTATTATGTAATTCTCTTTTCCTTATAAATAAATTTTGTTTGTTTGAGGACACTTCTTCTATTAACACTTTATTTTTGCATGTTCCTCTTTTGCACACATCCTCACTTTTGTACCTTTACACGCATTCCCACATCCTTGCACTTCTTATATGTTTAGAGGATAATATTTTATATTTATTAAGTTTTTTTAGAAGTTTTATAATCAATATATGATAAAATAATTTAATGATTTTTTAAATATCATAGTTTAATTTTTAATTGATAGTAAGAAGAGATGGTTGTTACATAGCTTTGACATTGTTTAAGTCCATTCTAATTTTTTTACTCATTTTGAGTACAAATCTCAACTAGTAATAAATTCACCAAACTTAATATCATGTGTCATTCATTGACATAAGATAAAATAAGATAATTTTATTATTTCTTAATCAATAGAATTATGGTAATTCATAATATACTAACTATAACAATTCCAACACATTAATAAAAATGATCTCATTTCAATTAAAAATAATAATTTATCATCTCATATATTAGTGGCTCAAAATAAATTTATTTGATTAAATTATTTATAACAATATATTACCCTAATAACACGATAACATAAACATAATTTTAATGTAGAAATTAGTTGCTTTACAACTATTTCACTAATTTATATATAAACAATCCATATATAAATATAAAATTGATTTCATTTTCATATGAAAATTCTTCACCTTGACCTTGCAATGCTCTATCCACCTTCATATAAATATTGTAAATATTTTATGTTATAAGAAACATATTACTCTTTATTAATAAATTAATTTTTTTTCTAAAGTTTTCTATAACACACGGATAAGTCTTCACCATGAAATGCTTTAGTCATGAACCATATTTTATGCTGTAAGAAATGTGTGAATCTTTATTTTTCATTTATATATACATGTTTATAAATATAAAAGTGATTTGATCATTATATTAAAAATCTTCACCTTCCTAATTATTAAGTCTAGTTCAAAACTGATCCCATCATCGTATAAAACGTCTTTACCTAGTTAGGTATTAAGACAATATATAGTAAAAAGTTATCAAATTTACATTAACTAATCTAATTCCCTTTTAATAATACATATATTAAAATATTAAAGTAAAAAAATTCTTTGGATGGGATGTTTCACACCGGAAAGGGTGGGGTCATGAGATCCTTGTCTCACCTAGCTATTTGACTTAGGAACATGGCTGCAAGCTCCCGATTATTTATGAATGCAAGTAAACTTAGAGAGAGGGAACACCACACTTTAGATTCTTGTTAAATCCACTTCATGTGAAAAATAACCTTAAAGTTTGATAACCTAACTCCCTCACTTCATGTGACTGAAAAAAGTATTTTTCCTCGAACTATGGAATTCGATGTTATAGTCATGAAAATTCGTTTCTCCATTTCCGATGACAACCTTGGCCATAAGGCTATTAAGTGAGAAGGGGTTATATAAAGATAAAATCCAGGTGTTTTAAAAAGTCAATTTTCCCCAGGAATTTAGAGAGCCATGTTTTTGTTAGTTTGTTTCATTTGGTTCATTCCTCTGAGCCAAGCTTGCAATGCTCCAACTCTCTAGGATTCTCTTACGAAATTCCAAGAGGATGATGCTAGCTCATTAGTGAGCTTTGCTCCATAAATATGGAACTTTCCCTCAACTATGATTGGCAACTTGATGCACCCTAAACTAATGTCTATTAGAAAATAATCTACCAAGTGGCTTAGAACTGGCTGGAGTGTCTTGCGACAATGAAGTGACATTTCAATAGTTTCGTTTTTCTTTTCTTGGACAAGTCACTTCTTTTGACCTCCTCGTTTTTTCTTGTTGTCTCCTCTATTGATTTTCTCATTTTAAATTTAACTACTAGTAGTGACTTGGCATCTTATTCTTATTTATTTTCCGCTAAACCCCTGCGCTTTTGTGGAAGCCCCTCCTGTTATTAGTTCTTGACTCTTCTTGGATCTCCTTCTTGTTGGATCTACCATCTGCTTGCACCATCTTAGGATTTTTGGGCCGTATTTGATGACTTACCTTTGCTCGAGGCATGAACTTGGCTTTGATTCACTGATACCACTTTTCCTGCTATCCATCTATGTCTCTTCTTGAAACTTCCCTCCTTGTTCTATGGATTTTCTCTCCTCGTCATGTAGTTTCCATGCCACGCCACTAAGAGACCCTGTGTTAGCAAAGGCATAGGGTACTTGTTGCCACACAATCTAGCATGGGTCTTAGAAGGGCTACCTAAAGGACATCCACTAGACCAAATGACAACAATGGGACAAAGACCCATTGTCACCTTAATGGGTGTCCCCTATTCTTTACAAACCTTCATCGATGGGAGGAGTCCTGGTATGAGGGAAATCACTATTAATTAAGAGATCAATGACAAGGTATAATGTGATGTCCAAGGCCCATTGAAAGGAGAGGCTCAAACTAAAGGCTCAATGCTTCCAAAGAAGTTAAAGGATCTTTAAAAAAGACCTGTGAGGAGACCTAGACCTAGGGTTAATGATATCCAATGATGATAATGAGGGCTAAGGTCAAGGCTCAAAGGATGATTAGGACCTATCAAGAAGATTTGTATGATGATTTATGCCTTTATATAATCTTTCCCTATTCTTGAGAAGCCTAGAATGGGACCGCACAAGACCTATTGTTTATGAATAACCATGGGAAGAGACCCTCCAAGGAGCTCAGTAAGTCAAGGTAGTGTAGGGAAAGGATTTTTGAGTGATTTAATCCATCGATTACTATGTGAAAAACCATCAAGAAAACTTCTCACTATTACGTTCTAGATGGGAGTTCAAAGACCGAGCTAGGGATTGAGTTTTCTCTTACATGAATCTTGGGAATTACGTGAAACCTTGAGGATCCCTAGAGGAGACACCAACATAGTAGCTTATCCAAGAGAAATGGAAAAAGTCCTCCTCTAAAGGAATTCACATGCAGCCCTAGCTAGGCCATCTAAGAGAGAGGCCATAATTTTTAAGAGGTAAAATAAGGGTGATCACCAAATTTTCTTGTATTAGTTCCATACCCTTGGGTCATGGAGCCTATGTGATTCGAAATTCGGCTAAAATATATCTTCAAGGAGGCTAAATTGTGATGCCCTAACTATCACCCTTTAGCATTTACCCACATAAGATCAATGGAATTTTATGGAAGGAAAACAAGTTTTAATCCACTAGGAACTTTCATCTAATTGCAAATCAATGAGTAACATGTGAAAATTTGCAATCTAACAATCTTTTCGATGATATTAAATAATAAGAGAAAAAGAAGAACTAGCTAGTTGCAAGATTTCCACATATTAGATATTACTACATGAAAAAAATTCAGCAAAAGAAGTTGCAAGAGAGCAAGAGATATATCGAATCCAAGATTAAGATAACAACTCCAAGAAAGAGCAATATTTCAGCTCCCAAAAATATCAAAATGCATCAAAAGAGCTCCAATTGTTATCCAAGAAAAAGTGTGAATTTCTCAGAGGGAGATATCCAAGTGCGATGATGATCATTGATACAAGTGAGGTTCGAATCTATTTATATGAGCCTCTAAGAGTTTGAATTAGCCTAAAATGCCCCAAAATATTTTAAAGTGCAAAATAACATCACTTAGTGACAAGCACACTAAATAGCTTATAAAGTGTAAGTTAAGCCAACCAAAATGAAGCCACAGTGATGTAGCAATGACTTAGGAGCGCATTTGGAAGGCCTAATTTAGTCCTCTAGTTCCATGATGAAGAAGGGGGCTTCATGAATGATGGTCAAGGGGATGGTCCCTTGATCTCCAAGTAAAACATCATGTGGTGCTCGAAAGTGGCTATGAGGCACAAGTAGTGGTTGCATGGGTTTCCTGATGTAAGATAAGCCAATAGACTACTCTAAATGAGGGCACAAAACATGGTTCTTTTCCTCTCATGTCTCAAGGTTGAGACAAAACTCCTCTGGGCCTTAGATCAACTACCAAAACTTGTATATAGTGTTAAGCTCACTGGGGGCATTGTTAGTCCAAGTGCATCATCTCTCATATAATGTGAGAAATGAACAAACTATTGTAGGTGCTGAGGCTTCTCATGATATGAGATAATTCTCTATCACATGATAGGTACCCATGGCTCTGAACGCTTCCCCTACAAGAGTTAATATGATCCTCTGGTGGGCTTAGATCCTGTATAGGGAGGCCAAGCCCAAAGTGAAACCACCTGCCAATCCTGTATAAGCTCTAATGCATCTCTTCGCCTTCAAATACAAAAATTCATTAGTGTAATTAAGTGAGTAATCTTGTTAATGAGGGGTAGAAATGGACACTTTATATTTAGTTTCCCTTCTAGATTTGGGGCATTAAGCATGTAATGGTGTTACCTCCCGTGATAGGAGTAGTTAATAAATAACCCTATTAAGTGTTCTGAACCCCTAAAGGGAAGGACATGTCCAAGGTACATCCTTCAATTGGTAGGTGTCATGTGAATGATAGTTAGGTGGATTGGGACATAGGGGTCTCAAGGTCAAATGACATAGTTTCAAGGGTGGTAATGATGAGGGATGTCCACATATTTGGGTGTATGAACATAGGAGGGAGAAATTGTTGGCATTATGATACATATGTTGTACTTGATGGCAACCCACTCATATTAGATGATAAATTATAGTGCAGAAAAGTTCACGGAATTTTATGCAGAGAAAGGTTTATTTCATGTGGAGAAAAGTTCACAGAATTTTATGCAGAGAAA
>APFE030099598.1:0-27974 GCA_000404065.3 Pinus taeda | reverse complement strand
TAGTGATTTCACCTAACTAGTCCAAAAATCACCAACGTCAACCAGATTGATCACTACCCAAGTTGTCCAGGGCTCCAGGGATTCGAACTCAATGCATAGCCTCCAGGGCCCCAAGTTGTTACAGGGCTCTAGAGAACTACCATCTAAACCCATAGCCTCTAGGGACCCCACAACCTCCAGGGACCCAAGCTATTCCAGGGCTTCAGAGATCCTATCCCCACCCATAGCCACAGGGAACCTAATAACCAATTAGAAAACCAAAAATGGGGAACCCACTACACCATGGTTATCCAGGAAATGGCAAGACAAGACTGAAACCACTGTCAATCCAGGAAAACCTCCATGCCAATGACAACACATAATCAAGGAATCGCATGCATATACCATGCATCCAAAAACCAGAAAGGAGATCACAAATGCAACTTGTTACTTGCAATGTAAGCTTGTTGTAGCTATTGATGCAATTATCTCCTTGCGCTCCCTTGCTTTCCTTTGTTTTCTTATTCCAAATCTATGTGAATGCTAGAGTGCTCCAAAAATGCTCTAAGTGTGCAAGAGTGTTCGAGAGAATGATAGTATGGAAGGAGAGAACCAAATCTAAACTGACCAAAAACTGTGAACTATTTCTCTGGTGCCATTATATCATTCATGTCTAGTCTCTTCCTTTCATTTTTCCTTTTTCTTCATTTGCTTCTAATTTCTCTCTAATTTCCCTTGCATGCATATTTGTGTCTCTTCATCTCTCTTTTCTCCTATTTTCCTTTATTTCCTTAATTAAATTCCATTTATTGCCCCTTTGTCTTCACCAATTTCCATATCCATTATTAAACCACAAGTGATTCCCATCATAATGGTTTCCCACCATTCAGCTTGGAATATGTGTCCCATGACCTTGGTTTTATTTTATTTATATAAAAAATCAACCAGCGGTTGTTACAAACCACTCCCCCTTGTGGGAAAATTGTCCTCAATGTTCAATGGTGCTTATAACCAGCAAAACATGCTGCCCATGGATCTTTATAACACAACTCGATGCAACATTTACATGACACATAACTGCTGAAACCATGACCACCATACTGCTTATTGGAGCTTTATAACACAACTCGATGCAATATTTACAACATACTTCTTATTGGAGCTTTATAACACAACTAATTGCAGAATTTACAATACACATATGCATATATAAATATAGACCAAAACACATTTTCTTAATCGACAAATAAAGAAGGATACAAAGCTTGCATCTAATAATCCATCTCCCATGTAGCTTCATTGGGCCCAAAGGGCTTCTACTACACTTTAACTTGTTTTGTTGCTCGGTTCTGGAGCATGAGCTTTTTTTGCTACAAAATGCACTAAGGTTATGGCTGTAATTCTCCCTCTGGTTCCGCCTACAATATAGACCAATCAATCACATGATCAACATCTTGAACATATCTCTTAAGCAATGAAACATGGAAAACATCATGGACTTTCTTTGTTGGTGGCAGTGCAAGTATATAGGCCACTTGTCCAATCCTCTCCAGGATCTTAAAAGGCCCATAATATTGAGGTGCTAGCTTGGCATATGACCCAATCCTCAAGGAGCTCCTCTTGGGCTTGATGTGGAAGTACACATGCTCCCCATCTTGAAAATCCTTAAATGCTCTATGCTGATCCGCATCACTCTTCTGCCTGTCCTATGCTGCCTTTAGATTCCTCTTCATAACCTGCATCTCCTACTCCAACTCAGACAACATATTCGGTCCAATCATCATCCTGTGCACTAGATCACTCCAGCTGGTAGGAGTATTACAACTTTTCCCATAAAAATCCTCAAATGGAATCATCCTCAAGGATTCTTGATACCCATTATTATATGAAAATTCTACCAATGGAAGGTGCTCCTCCCACTTCCTTTGCTGATGCATGACATATATCCTCAAGAATATTGTTAACTGTCTCCGTTTGTCCATCTGTCTAAGATGATAAGCTATGTTGAAGGCTAACTCTATCCCTAAGCCTACAAACAACTCCTTCCAAAACTTGGAAGTGAACTTGGAATCTCTATCTGATATGATCTTCTTGGAAACACCATGCAATCTCACTATCTCCCTGATGAAGATCTGAGCTACCTCACTAGCTGAATTAGTAGACTTCACTACAATGAAGTAAGCTACCTTGCTCAACCTGTTAACCACAACCATGATGGAATCATGTTGTCTCGATGTCCTCAGAAATTCTGAAGTCCATGGAAGTGACCTACCATTTCCATTATGTAACTGAAATAGGTTGCAATAGACTAGGTGGATGCTTACACTCTGCTTTCACCTGCTGACAATCCAAGCATTTTGCAACAAACGCAACCAATCATTTCTTCAAGTTTCGTCAGTGATAAAACTTCTTGATTGTTTTCAAAGTCTTATGGTATCTAGGGTGGCCTGAATATAGCTTCACATGAAACTCCCTCAAGATAAGCTTCTTGAGCTCACTACTATCTAGCACATAAATCCTATCCCTGAAGCTAACCAAGCCATTTTCCGTTAGGTGATACTCCTTTTTGTTGATTTTGGGTAGCATATAGCTCTTGACATCACTTTGATAACCAAAAAATATTGACAACATGACATAATCGAATTTTGGGTTGGAAAAGGAAACACCATTAGCAACTAACCAACTAAACTCTCAAATTTTGAATGGAAATTCAAATTTAACCTAACCTATATCACTCCCCTTTACAAGAGAGAAGCAAAGAATTATTTAAGGGTTTGATGTGTATGGTTTTAGGCAAGCACCATTCACCAATATTGGTCTGAGGACTTAATCCATTTGAGCAAGGTGGACAACTCCTGATTCTCGAATGTTTGCCACTAGAAAGGGTCCTAGCCAATGCATCAACAACTTACCTAGGTACTTAAAGTACTTGCTATCATATAGAAGGATGAGGTCCTCTTTTGTCAAAGACTTAGCCTTTATTTGCCTATCATGCCATGCCTTTTGCTTGTCTTTTTCTACAGTCTGATGGAAATCCACAATAAATATGGATTCTTCTAAGTCCATTAGTTTTGGGAGTTGTTCCTCAATTGATTGTTTTTCTATCATATGTGTATCTTTTGTAATAGAGAGACTTTGAATGATGAACATAGTCGGAACTACTGCTTCTTGACCATAAACCAACTAGAATGGAGTTTGTTGGTGCAACTTCATTGTAGTCATCCTGTAAGCCCATAACACTATTAGAATCATTTCATCCCCAATCATCTCGGTTAGGAGAACAATCCTTATTTCACCCATTCTCCATAATTAGATTGAAAGATTCTACAATACCATTAGCTTAAGAGTGATAAGGGATAATCTTATGGTGATGAATGAGGAACTCCTTTGTCAAAGTTGTTATGGTTTTACATAGAAAGTTCCCCCCTTGATCACTTGTCAAACTTCGATGGAAACCAAACCGACTAATAATATTCCCAAAAAGAAACCTAGCTGTAGTATTAGTAAAGCAATGTTTCATTAGTGTAGCGTCGACCCATCTGGTAAGGTATTCTATTACGATGATAATGTACTTGGCTTTAGAGTGGTGAGCGGGAGGGTTAAAAGCCCCAAAAAATTATACCACCCATTTTTCACAAGGTTATAAAACCCTTGTCATGTGCAAAGGAAACTCATCTCTGTTAAATGGTTTACCTATGCATTGACAAACATCATAGCTCTTTGCATGTGCCTTGGAGTCTTTGAAGACTATGGGCCAACATAAGCCATCTTGTAGAACTTTGCATGTTGTAGATTTCCTTATAACATGATTGTGAAAATTCCTAATCCTCAAGGAACCCTACTGCAACAAACCTGAATCTACTTTACCTACTTGATTTTAATTACATTCATCAAATTATTCTTCTGAATACTGAAGAAAATTACTTCTGCAACCTACACTATTTAAATTTGATTTGCATGAAACAAGGAAATTGAGCAAAGAACAAGATACACAGGACAATTATTTTTGGACAAAATAGTCCCCGGAAAAACCTAATGCGGGAAAACCGATGCAGCAACTTTGAGGGTTTATTATTATGCAGGAGAAAGTTCTGAATACAAATCTAGGATTCTCAGCTAGCAATCCTTTACAGAGAAAATACTGGAAAAAATACTAGTGAAATAACCTCACCCTATCACTAGAGAATCAGTGACTAATCCTCAGCTCTGGGAGGCTCTGCGTCACCTTCTGATGGCCTCTACGTCAAACTGCGTCACCCTGGGCAGCTTCTGCGTCACCCCTCCTGGGTATTACATTGCCTCTCTGCTCTGGATCTTCTGCTGGTTGAGAATTCAACTTTCTTGCCTCTAGTCTCACACCCTGGCTTCCGGCACTTGAACTTCAAATTCCCTCTGCAGAAACTCAACTTCCCCTCATTGACTGTGTTTCCTTTGTATTAGCACTGCTTAGGCTAGCGTCAA
The DNA here is from genome assembly GCA_000404065.3 of Pinus taeda. Lineage (NCBI taxonomy): Eukaryota > Viridiplantae > Streptophyta > Pinopsida > Pinales > Pinaceae > Pinus > Pinus taeda. Next base: position 23,534 of record APFE030099598.1, on the reverse strand, counting down.
CCCTCCCCTGGACGTCTTTCTGTCCTTTCTCTGCTTTGTATTCTCCGGAAAGTCCTTCTCCCAGAATCTCACTTCCCCTCTGCTGCAAGATTTCCCTAATTGATTTTCCTCCTGAGAACTCACCTTAGAAAATTGATTTCCTCAATCCCTTTATGTGTCTCTAAATGAACCCCAAGCCTCCTTCTTATACATTTCCTGTTGAGACTTTAATGAACAATATTAAGTCTCTAATCAACGACTAAGATTAAAACATGACTTGATCCACCTTCTAGATAATTCTCACCCATATTTTGATTAATACCAATTAATATTTTAATTTCCCTAAGTTTAGACTTAGGAACCCCATAAATTTTTTTTTTTTTAATAAAATATAATCTAGGTGGAATTTCACCAAATGGTTTCTGGGTTCATCAGAACTCATGTGCCTTAGCCTCTCCACCAATTTTCAAGGCTAGAGTACTTCCGATGCTACCAAAAACTAACAATGACCACCCACAACCCCTTGATGACATTCCCATGATATATCCCTTCTTTGGTGATCCAACACACATCACCTAGGAATTACATTAGTCCCCAATTTCTCTAGTTTTCCTTTAATTAGCTGATAGTCCACAACCCTTACAACTAAATGGTGCTTCTTATTTGTGGAATAGTGCTAAGGGGCCGAACCTATTATAAGAAATAGAGCATTCTCTTCTAGGTAATTGGGGATAGCTTAAACCATGAAAATATTAGCATCTAGAAGATGATCATCCAGTACTCCACCTGATTCTGCTGACTTAATTCTATATAGATGATCTGGCCCCACATTATGTCTTTAAGGGTTTATATGAACTAAAACATAAAATTATTGAAATAGCTAGAGCCACCTGTAAATGCGGCCTTCCAACATAATTTGATTTACTAAATACTTTAAATATGAGTGAGCTATAACTAATTTGAAGTGGTCTCTCAAGAGATAATGTCTAGATTTTTGTAATCCATACACCATGATAATGTATTCACATTCTGTAGTGGTGTAGTTTCACTAGGCTTGTGATAGATATCAACTTGCAAAGTAAATAGGGTGGTCTACATTACCTTCCCCAAGTTGTGTAAGCACTACCACCATGATTCCTAAAGCATCAACATGCATATGAAAATATATATTCATAAAGAAAGGCCATAATTTGGGCACTTACTAGCTTCTTCTTGAGCATGTTTTCTCAAATTCACATTAAGGGGCCCAACAAAACACTTTATACTTCTTTAACGACTTCTCCATAGGTTGTGTGATGGACGCATAGTTGTGAAGAAATATTATATAATAGATCGTATGACCTAAGGTAGACTGCAATTGTCAGGGCAGGAACACACACAATTTTTGTAGCCTACCTAAATGCCTCCCTAGCTTCAGGGTATCGATCCATATGTGTTGGCATCGAAATGCGATGAATGGTGCGTCAACCATAGCCCAAATTGTAGCGCACATCATCTATTAGTTAGATTTTCACCACGTTATCTCCACCACTCAGTAATTGAGTTTGATCAATCTATCTACATACATTAGCATCAGTTGGGGGGATACTAGCGAGTGTGGCATGCCTAGGACTGAGAGTCTTGGACTAAGAACGCTGGGATGACATGCATGAGCTTTAGCTACCACCGAGGAAAAGGGGATAATGAAACAACAATGATTGACTGTATAACAACAATTTTTTAATATAGAAATGGGTTTTATTGAATAATATACAAATAAGGTATATGTTAGGGAATTTGTGCTATGAATGTGAGAATATACCGATTCTAGTTTGGACCAAATTTCCACCACATGAAGAAGAGGAGGGTAGCTTCAATAAGAACCCAAAAGACGAAAAGGTCACGTAGGGAAAGCAACAACCCATATCAACTCTTTTGCCACTTGACCATATGATGTAAATGTAGCCTCCTCACACTAGGCTAGCATTCTCTTGAGCCAAACATAGATGAAATGAACAGACAGTAAAAGATGTTCAAATGATGAGTAAACAAACTCGGCTTGAAGCCTTATCTTTAGAGATAACTTTCTTCTCTATTTAGAGTGGTTGAAATCCATGGAAGTCAGTCGAAAGTTAGAGATCATATCTCCCACGCAAGTAATCAAACCTTGGGCATGCAACGAAACTTCACCTTTAACATCAAGTTGAGAGGGCACAATAATGCTTATTTCAGCTGGTCTAATGATAGAAAACTCAACCTCATGCCACCCCCTCTTCATTCCCTAAGCTTGTCTCCCTTATTGGTCTATGCTCATATCCCTTTCCTAAATCAGAGTGTGTATTCATTCATTGAGTTTAGAAAGTGCGTTGGTCGAATAGGGTTCAATGTAAGTATTCTCATTTTCCAAGTGAGAAAAAAATATAATCCCTCTTCCTAATGAAATCTATTTAAATATCATTAAACCCAATCCCTATTGTCATCCCTAAAAGACAAACTTACTCATTTGTTTCTCTTGATAAATGGCCACTCAATCACTCAACCACCAGGAACTGGAATGGATTATTTGACTTGATCAAATTGTTCCGTGTGCTTCAACGAAGTATGGTTCAACCTGTGCTAGCTATGGAAGGCTTGTGAACTAGGGACCCTGCTTTGAGATCTTCATCAGTTGGATAAATAGTTGAAATTGACGGTGCTAGAACAGGTTCTTTAACCGAGTCATCCACTTAGTTCATCGACTTTGAAATATGCTCTACTCCTATGGGATCAACTCCAATGATGGAGGATCTGTGATTGCTCTCAAATGGGAACAGGATCTGCTACCGTTTATAGGTATGCCACTGAATAATCTAAATTTGTGAGATATGGATATGAAACTAGATATGCTCGGACCATCCACATCTCGATTTGCACATGGATAATATCTAGTGGATCTACTTACTCAATCAAGGTTCAAAACTAGGTTACATCATTAATTGAAGCTGGTGAATCAACTAGCTCTATCAATGTTTTAAAACTCCATCTCCGACACCAACTCGGCCGAGGGTCGACTCCGACTTGGTATCGACTCGCCGACTCGGTTTCAATGACTTGGTCGTTGTAAAAAATACATTAAATATTTCTTTTTTTATAAAAAAACATAATTTTAAAGATTTTCATTCATGTTTCCAAACACATAACATTAGAATATAGATAGAAGACAACATATGATCAAAGCATGCTCATGTATATATCCATTATATCAAAATGGCACCCAGTGCATTGTCCAATACACGCATGATGATGATATAGAGATCAAAACAAAAACGCATAACCAAGGAGGCTAGAAATGACCTCTACAACAAAAGTAAGCTGTGACCAATACTACTGGCTAGTGGCTACTGATAGAGGAGCCAAGATCATCTCGATCAACCTTTGGATCAGAGTCAGGCAGGGGGCCCCATGGCTCCTCCTCATCATCATCTCCAACTGCAACTGTAGAAGTGGTAGCACTTGTAGGCTATGCGGCAGCTGCAAGCTAAGATAGACGAGATGTGCACTTTTGTCATGGCTCCACATAAGAAGTGCCTACATTTGGAGGACTTGGGGCTGGCCCTGAGGCTAGTACAAGTGTATCAGGATCTACATTCAATTGAACATTATGTTCGAGTGATGCCTCCACCTGTAAATCCAAATCAAGATCCTCATCAGAATCAAACTCTGCTGGATGACTCTCCACTACCCAATCTGATGTTGGATCAATGTCTTCCAACACAATGGGATCTGAATCAGGTCTTTTGTTCAACAATTGGTTGCGTCTGAGTCAAAGGTTGTATTGGATATAGACTAGATCATTTAACCTTTTTTGATCCAAACGATTTCTCTTCTTTGTGTGAATCCTCTCAAAGACAGACCAATTGCGCTCACACCCAGTAGCATTGCAAGTTTGACTCAAAATACGAATTGCAAACCTCTGCAATTCAGGACAATGGCTACCAAAAGCCTCCCACCATTGTGTTGCAAAAAACATAGGAGTGTAATGAGTTAGCTCAACAAAATTACAAATTATATCCAACTTTCAAATTATAAATGATTTAACGAAATAAGTATTAAGAATTTGAAAATTGAAATTTATGTTTACCTGGCTCATCTGCTTCCCTTGCAATCTTTGCTAGGTTCTTCCCAAAGGTACTTGAGGCATTGCTGAAGGTTGTGGCTTGTTGGTGTATCTCCAATTGATCACACACAAATGGGATCATGCGATTAATGCAGTCAATCAATCCATCTCTAACCTCCCCTTCAAAGCTCCTGTCGCCTTAGCTTTATAATGATACCGTGGGTTCAAAAAATACCCAACTGCATGTATAGGGCGATGGAGTTGATTGTTCCATCTTTCATTAATAATTGCCCAAATGGGCCCATACTTAGCCACTTTATCCTTGTATCCCCTCTTTATTTGCTCCTTTGCTTGACCCATAGCCTCATAAATGAAGCCCATAGCCAATATTTCCCCATCCACCAACTGCAACACCTTAACCAGTAGCTTAGCAAGCTTCACAATCTATGCTACCTTTCTCCAAAATATTTCTTCATTAACTTTCTTTTTCAATTCTTTGCCTTCCAGTTTGTGAGACCATTGGCTTTGATTTCATTCTTCACTGGAAAAAATCTTTTGCAGGTTTCTATGTTGTGAAAGCATAGATTGTAATGTCAAAAAATGAGTAGCAAATCTAGTGATGGCAGGCCTAATAATATCCTTGCCCCCTGTGTGTTTCCTCATCAGGCTCAAAATCCGTGAATGGTTGCAGATAAATTTTATTCTTTTGGCATGATCTACAGTGTTTTTGACCGAATCTAATTTTCCAATATCCTCAAGCATGAGGTCTATGCAATGTGCAGCGCATGGGGTCCAAAAGATGGTTCTGTGTTTTTCCTCTAACAGTTTACCAGCAAGAACAAAGTTAGAGGTATTATTTGTGATGACTTGAACAACATTAGCCACCCCCACCTCTTCAACAACCTCATCCAATAGTTGAAACAACAATTGTCCATCTTTTACCTTATCAGATGCATCAACTAATTTTAGAAACATGGTTCCCTATGGGCAGAAGATAAGAAAATTTATGATGGTATAGTTTCTTTGATCAGTCCATCCATCTGACATGATGGTACATCCTGTTCTTGCCCACGAGTCCTTGAAATCTTTCAAATACTCATTAATGGAGGCAATTTCTTTCTGCAAATGCTACCCCCTTAGCTCATGCATAGTAGGGCCTTTGAAGCCTTTTCCAGCAGCATGTATGGCATCAAACATAGGCTCATAATATGGTTAACGGGAAGCATTGAAGGGGATATCAGCATCATACCACCATCTAGCTATGTAATCATAAGCAGTCTTCCTCAATTCTTTCTTCCAATGGTCATCTAAAGTGGGCTGCAAATGACTTCTACTAGCTTGAGGACCATGTGCATCTGATAGAGAAGAGGGAGTGAAATAACTTTTGATATTCATATCACCCTTTTTCATTTTACCCTTTCCCTTTTCTTGAATAGACTCAAAAGAGGGAGGAACATATTAGAAGGGGTTGGATGCATCAGTACAAGGGATAGAGGAAGAACCCTCAAAATCAAAATGGGGGTTGGTAGCCAGTACTTTTTATATATTCCTCTTCCTCCGAATTTCAGCCTCTAACTCTTTTTGCCTAGCCTTATCTTCTTTAAACTTCTCAAAGTTGGCTAACAAATCCTTCCTAATCTCCCCAATTTTTGGTGAGGTACATCAAGTAATTTGGCCTCTAATCCCCACCAAGTGTTGTTTCAGCCTATTAATGCCCCCAGGACCTTCCTTAATTTTCCTATGGAAAAATTTGCAATGCATTTGACTATCAACCATTTCAACATATGCCCAAGCAACATCTTTCACTCTAGGTGCCGTTTTTTGATTTGGAAATGAAAGCAAAAAATCCGAAAATGTAAAAAAAAAGCATTGATTCAATGTTAATTTCTTTCACAAAAAACACTCTTTAGGATTTCCAGATTTGCACATAAAATTTAATAAGCAAAAACAGATTTTTACAAGTGAAAAAAAATACCTCGAGGCACAAACTGCCTCCTCAAGCTTGCTCCAAGAAACCAACTCGTCAATGGCAAATGCTGCTCCAAATGGCTGCCGAAGAAGCTCGTCACTCAAGCTACAATGCTTTCCCATGACTCCTCACTGCTGCTCCAAAAGCAAACTCGACAACTCCTCACAAACTCTCACTGAAATTCTCACTCAAATGCATGAGATGGCTATGAGAAAATGAGAGGGGTTGGGTGGATTAAATAGGGTTTAGGAGAGGGGAATGGACCCCAAAGGCAAAATAGACAAAACAAATTCAGGTTTTGGAGTCCCCCAAAAAAACAAATTAAAAAAAACAATTCGTTGAGTTATGGGTTTTTGGGCCGCTGTTTCTAACCGGACCGAGTTAATGCAGGCTCGTCCAAGCCAACCAGGTTAATACTCAGCTGGCCGAGTTGTTAGACAACTCAGCCGGCTCGGTATTAACCCAACCGACCGAACCGTTTCCAAAGCCGAGTCAAAGTTTGTAGGCCTAGCTCGGACCAACTCGGTCGAGTCGGTTTCGAGCTGGCTGGTTTTGAAAACAGAGAGCTCTATGCGTTGGGAGTGTGGTGTCATCTCTCATGTGCTAATTGTGCTCTCACCAGATACTTATTCACCTAATTCTTCACGGAGTGGCAACTAACTGGAGTCGCTTTGTATGGGGATTCAATTAGTATAGACTTTAATGATAGTGCTTGGCTTCATTCCTACTACGAACGGGGATACATTTCATCCATATCACTGGCTTCACTTGGACGGAGATGCTTGTGCTTATCATATCATGGGTACGCTTCCTAAGATGCTAACACAGGGGCTACACCACTATAGGGCTACTACTACTACGGGGGCTTATCAAACTGGTGAAACAACGAGAGCAAAGTAATGTGCAAATTTGGTGAAAACAACTATAGTTGAATAAGGTGCCCAAATTTGGATACCACAAGCTACAAATCAATAGGAACCTATTGGGATGATTCAAAATGGTAATAATCCACACCTGTACCAATCTTTGCACCATCCATAAATATGGCTATAACACCTCGTGCAACACCTAGTGAGAATCATAGTGATAATCCACCTAGTTATAATCAAACTCATCATGAAGAAAGTTATACTCATCGTTGTACAAACATCAAACTCATAAGTTGACCCATCATATGAAGCATGTCCATATTGATTATAGCCATGCCCAGTAGTGTCATGCTCAATAGGAACCATGCCCATGCTAAATAGGGACCAAGCCTTGCAGCGACATAGCGTAAAACAAAAGGCTAACCTACACACCCAAGTAATGAAAGCACAACTGGTGGAAACTTGAAACCATTTCCATGTGTATCCCTAGAGGTCGAAAATTCAATCGATACTGCGGGGTAAACCTTTACCATGGATATTGTTGCTTGAGGAGGGTCATTCACTAAATCAGGGCCAACTACATGCAGATTTTAGGCAAGTGAAGTAAATAATAGCTCGCACTAGATAGAATGGGGCACCTACTTATCCCAATCAAATCCAATATCCTGTAGCTATTCTAACCCCATGCATAGATGGATATCTATCTATCCCTCTATTGTGTTTCCAGAGCAACCTTTCTTATATTTGTTCTATGTCGCATCACACGATGGTGGGAGAACATTTATAATTTCTTCAAAGAAAGTTTTGCCTTATCTGGTGTTTATAATGGTGGTGATACCTTCTATCAAACGGAGAAAGAATGGATCATATTCTATGGATTAGAGAACCTTGTTCTTTGGGCATAAAGTATTGCATATAAAAATTCGACTGACAAAACTTATTTTCAATTAGTCTATGGACAGGAGGTAGTGGTGCCAATCCACTTTAGGGCTAATGTTGAAAGAGTGGTCAAAGTATGAAAGTTTGACTTAGACAAAGGATAGGAAGATCGACTCTCTAAAATACGCAATTTAGAAGAATAAAGGTTGATAGGTTTACATCATCAAGAAGTCCAAAAACAACAATAAAAAGCATGGCATGATAGGCACTTAAGAAAGACAAAATTTGGCAATGTAGATCTAGTACTTCTGTACAATAGCATGTCAAGGGAAAACCAATAAAATTGGAAACAACTTGGCTTGGATCTTATATAATTTAGAACATAAGAGCTAATGGAGTTGTATAGCTAAAATCACTCCAAGGACAACTCCCAAAAAGAGTAGCCAATGGTGCCAGACTTAAGAGGTACCATCATTGATCTTAAGAGAATGGAAAAAAACCAACTACAAAAGAATTGAGTGGTAACTGGTTAGGGCAAGCCGGTTGAGTAACTATCATAGGAAAAGTTGCTTAACCTTTGAAAAATAGTCACGAAGGCCAACAAAGTTAAAGAAACACCACAACAGTGAAAGTCGATTGGGATTAGCAAATCTTACAATGTAGATGGAAGCAAGACGACATGTTTGGGAGCAACATAGGAAAGATAAGTAGTATAAAAGAAAAGAGAAATAAGTCAAAAAGGAGAAAGAGAACAAGAATTAATCGAAAAAGAATAAGAATATCGTGCATGCAAAAGAAAATCAACATAAGCAAAGAAAGGATAAGATCCCAGGAATTGAAAACCATGTACAAATGGAGACGACACGATGGACGAATTGAAAGGAAGGAGTGATTTGATGAATCTGGGTTTCGAGTCTTAATAGCGGTCCATGGTTCGATCATGTATTTATTTTGACTTAACTAAATAACTTATCTAAAGGAGCTAATTCTACTTCCTTTCATGCATCTTCCTTCATCTCTTTAATGGAGATGATCTATCGGATTCATAGAAACACCCCGAACAATGGGGCGTTTGCCTAACCACTGCCTTTGCCTTGCCAAGCTTCTCCCCCATGCACCGTGGTTAGGATTAGGAACTATACCAATAGTGGCTTGCACTGTGCATTGGTTTTTTCATGCTTACCTCCCTTTCTTAGGAACACTGAGAACACTTATAATTATGTATGTTGCTTCAGTTTTTTGAGAATGAAATTCTCTGTAGAGTAATTTATCTCAGTAGCTCTGATCAACAAATTTTGTTTCCATTACTTATGCTTTGGATGTCTCTTTGGATATTCCTTAAGCAACTTTCGAAGTTTCCCTTGAAAAGTTTTGTCTCTAGCTATTAGTAGCATGGTTAGCTATAGGTGTTCTCCTTAGGTGGGTTGTTATCTCTTGTTGGATGTATTCGGGTGAAGTACCTATGTCTAGTGTTTGGTGTACCACCCATTCTTCTAAAAGATCACCAAAAGAACTGACCCTTAGCGAGCTTAAAGAAAATGGTGGTCTTTCACACTCTCCGGGGAAGCCACCATAAAGGTGTTCTATTTTCAAAATGATTATAATATATACGTAATTACACAAACAAATAAATCTTGATAAATCATAAGTTTCCATCTTTGACTCAATTTCTATCCTTTGCTCTCAACACCATTCGCCCATCCCTCCTTCAATGTGTCATCTAGCTGGGCTATCTTGACATCTCCCAAATCTCAAATGTTTACAACCATCAAGGGTCCTAGCCAATGCATTTCCAACTTTCTAGGGTTCCTTTGATATTTATTGTAATGAAGTAGGACCAAGTCACCTTTTTTGAATTATTTCCTCTTGAGGTGGCGATCATGCCATGCTTTTTGGCACGACTTCTTTACCATTTAATGGTATTGAGCTAAGAACCGCTCTTCCTATAGTCCCATCAGTTATGTAATATGACTCTTGATTGATCCTTCCCTTGACATTTTAGTAGCTTGGGCCCTGAGTAGACTCAGTATCACAAACTCCACTGGTACCACCACCTCTTTCCCATAGGCCAGGCTGAAGGGTGTTTACTTTGCCAACTTCTTGGGTGTGGTCTAGTATGCCCAAAGTACCATTGGTATCCTCTCATTCCAGTCGTCACGATTGATGGCACAAACGTGTGTTAAGCCTTGTCTAGTATTTTGTTAAATGCCTCAACCATGTCATTCGATTGCAAATGATATGGATTGCTTGTATGATGCTACGCCATGAACTCCTGGGTCAAGGTTTGGATAGTGCCGCTCATGAAGTGTTTGAATCTTGCGGATGTGTTTGTGTTGTAGTCCCTAGGTGGTGCTACCTTCGTACACAGGGTGAGGTAGTAAGTTGTGATGATTCTATATCGGGCCCTAGAATACCTAGTAGGTAGGTTAATGTGCCAGATGAAGTCCACTTCCTGTTAGTAAAAGGCTTGCATTGCGACCACTGGTTGTAGTGGAAATTCATCCATCTTGGAGGGAAGTCTCATTCTTTGGTAGATGCCACAAGACTTGGCATAATCCTTTGCATCCATGAATACTGTAGGCCACAAAAATCTTGCCTACAACACCTTCTGAGTTATGGCCTTTCCCTCGGCCTCCCGCCAGTCCTCTATGACATTCCCACAATATCCCTTAGCACTCATTGGTAAAGACACACCTCCTAATTATCCAATCGATGCCCAACCTGTAGAGCTAACTTACAATAAGATGATAGTCTGTATCCCTAACCACCAGCTATTTCATTTTCCTTGATGAATATCCTTCAGGTACCACCCCCATTGTCAGGAAGATGGTGATGTCTTATAAATAATCTGATACTGCTTCCACTCTAAAAAAGTCGCACAAGCCGCTCGTCCGACCAAAGGGAGGGTGAGGGGTTTAATGTAATAAAATTTACCTTTTGGGGGAGACAATAGATCCCATCACTAATCACTCAAACTAGATTTATAATCTATGAATTATACCCTTTCAGAGCAGTTCTCTAGGATTACAGGTTTCATTTCCAATAGCCACTTGCCAGGAGAGGAGGTACTTGAAAAGCATTGTCTGAAGGTACTTGTGTCGATAGCTCCCATCAGGAACGCAACAGAGTTTGGTAGTTGGTCATATAGTAACCCTCTGAACTATCCAATCTCTATTCTATATAGATGTCCCTGCCCAACATTAGTCTTTCCTAGCTTGACTACAACCTCAAAGTCGAATTCCTAAAACAACAAGAGTTGTCTACAGATGCACCCTTGCAACACAGGCTTGTTCACTAAGTAATTCAGGGCGGAATGATCAGTGAAGAACTTGAAGTTGTTGAATTTCCATAATCTTGGGTCTAGGTTAGAATCTTCGAATCTCTAACACTACCAAACCAAGAATCTCAACATAACTACTTTGCACAATGGAAAATATAAAGCAATAAATCACACATGAACAAGTATAGACAATTTTTTTACAAAATATTGTACAAATATGTACAACCCAATCTTCGTTATATTAAACCAATTTGAATAATAAAACAGTTTAGGGAATACGAGATACAATGACAATCTCGTTGTTGTCCTATGTCGTATCTCGTCCTGTCGGTCCTTGGCTTCCGTTCTGCTCTCTAGCTGCCCCTTAGTCCATCAAAAGACAACACATAGAGTCTCCAGGAGGGCTTCCACCTATCACTTCTGCTTCAATGAACACGGGCTGATCCAATCTACACTTCTAGGCTGGTCAATACCTGAGCTCCAATCTGGTAATCTAGCAGTCACTTTTGTCCATCAAAGTATTGCACACTAGGCTCCAATCTTCACCCAACCTTCAACTGTCAACATCACTTTATGATGGCTTGCCAAGGGATACTTTGGGTAGCCAACACACTGCCCTCCACCAGTCCAATGGCACATAATCCAATCACTGTAAGATCTTCTCCTAGTTGAGGTCTCCAACTTCCCAACAAATGGCTCTCACAAGTTGCAGCAATTTCTGTCCCTACATGGACACCATCCCATGCATCAAATCAACAACCAACCATCAATACATACCTTAATTTGCTGGTCTGTTCACTGTTGCATGTTGTGTTCCTGGTTAGGGCTAATAACCCATTGCTACAGCCCTCTATTCACCCTTCAGAATCACTCAGTAACTGCAGCTTGGCTCCAATCTGATCCTGTGGTCAAGCGTTGTGTTCTAGGGAGAGGTTAGTCCTTGATTGAGCCTTCCAACCCTCTCCAAATGTTACTGCTCTCCTCAACATTGTTTTTTAGGCTTGTGACATCCTACAGAAACACTAAACAACCCTCACAACACTCCAAAGAGACCATACTACCTTGTTGTAGTAAACAGAGCCCTCTTTCACCAATCTGCACCCAAACACAGGCCTAAACTCCTTTCTGCAATGCGGCTCCTTCCCTGCAAAAAACTCAGACCTGTACCAAGCCAAAAACACTTCAAAAATCATAGAAATGTCCCATGTTGTCCTTGTATTATATCTGCGGCTGCCTCAGAGAAGTATGGAGGTTATTTGATGAACTTGGATGGATGTGAAGTGACCTCCAACATCACTCATATATATAAAATTCTATGTGGTGTTAAGACACAACTTGTGGGATTTAAAATTGTCAAGCTGACATCCATTTGGTGCCACATTAACTCAATTTCATTCAAAAATTCGTATCTCAAGTTCTACAGCTCCAATTTGAGTGATTTTCGAAGCATTGGACATGATCTCTCAAAAGAGTGCATGAACGTACTTGAACAAGGAGGTCATGAGAACACCAACAATATCTTGGGACCGCAAACCTATCACTTGCACATATTACAAATCTAGCACATAGGGCAGCATGTTTTTGTGGCATCTAATGATCGCCCATGCTAGTATTAGGCCATAAAATCAACAAGAAAATAAAATTTATTCTAAACGCAATTTTAATCTAAATGCGGCACGATAATATCATATGATGTTAGTTCTAATGCGAAAATCGGTATGCAATGCATATTACATCACCCAAGTACTAAGTGTAATCATAAACCCAATGTAACCAACGTATCATCCAGTCAATATGAAAACAAATTCCCTTTTGGTTACTATTGTGATAGATTCAAATGCAAGGGCAGGAATGAAAACATGGAAGGTCACAAGGGCGGGAAAACGAAATGACCACACATGGAGAATCATAGAGGGAGAGGGAACAAGGGGATGCAATCTATTCTACAAAATCCTTTCTTCCAACCAAAAGATAGAGATATCAACAATCAAGCTCATAAACCTCTGATGGATGGCAACCTCAATCATATCATCCCTATCATGGTCTTTATCATTTATATCATGCTTTAGGACTGTCATAGGGTCATAATTGGAAGGAAAGGGACACTGATGACATGGGGAGAGACAACACGCTGGTTGCTTATGATGATCATCCTCGGGTGAGCGAAAGGATTCATTAGTACAAGGAGGGTTGAGGAAAGGTTCCACATGCAATTCAACTACAACCCCAGGGATGTGTGGAATGGCGAGGGTCCAATTGATATCATCATAGGTTTCATAAATATGGTCTTTGTCAAAACGATTCCTATGAATTTCCCATTTCCCTTCTTTAAATGTAAATAGTTATTGATATCAATGTTTGAAGGGGTTACGGGATCACCTTCTCCAAGGTCTCCAAAAGGTGGGTTGTCAGAAAAAGTATCCTCAGAAAAGGTAGGGTTAATCTCAACTTCACTTTTCATAGACTCATCCTCCCTATCACACGTGTTTTGAAAATTATCTTCATCACTTTTTTCATTTGGTAGATCTAAGGAGGACCCTCCTCCCTTCTCATCATCTAGATCATGATGCTTAACGAAAGCTTCCTCTTGAATATTTAGTGTAGGGCATATATGAAAATGTCAGAGAAAGCCATCAAAGAAGTCCTCAATGGATGAGATGCTCCTTGTTTCGTGATTATGCAACCGTGAATAATGACCATGGAATGATCTCATGAACAATAGCATAAGGACACCTTGGTGGACCACTTTCATCTTTGAAGTACGTGCGATAAAAGTTTCTACATGATCAATTGCAAAGAGTGGATCACCATCAAACCAGGGTACCCCACGTACCATCTTCCCTGTGACATGATTAGGGTGCCCAGGGATGCTAGTGATGTCTAAAGTAGGAAAATTATCAAAGAAAGACATCCTATTGAGATATACACATAAATTATGTAGGATTTACCAAGGTGAATTTAGAGGTGCCTAGAGAAATGCTTGCTTCACCCTACAAGGGAAACAAGACAAGCATCTCGTGTCCCCGGTAACGGCGCCAAAAATGTTACCGCTCAAACTACTAGGGTTATGAGGAGGGGATCCTATAGAGCAACTACTAGGTCAAGGGGAAACAATGGAGCGATAGCCCACTGTCAATTCAGCTAAAGCTCCATGCTTTTTATAGACTTTCATCGATGGGAGGAGTCCCAGTATGAGAGGAATCACAAGAATGGATGGATCGATGATAAGATATGAGGTGATTCCTAAAGCCTATTCACAAGAGAGGCTCAAATAATGGTCAGATCAGTGCCTTGCCTTTGGGAGAGATGGAGTCAAAGTGATTTTGTGATTTCGAGAAACTTAACCTGGTCAAGGAGACCTTTAGGCAACTTCGCATGGCAAATTAAGGCATGAGAGCAGCTACCAAAGGATTTTATACTTCGATGTATAAGAATTGATGAATTATCAAGGTGTATTCAATGAAATTAAACCTCTGGGAACATTCATTCATCATACATGGCACTTGTAATATATGCAACACTTCAAAAGTCCAAAACTTGAACAATTTCGCATAATTTAGTGGAAATTTCAGATCTAGAGAGTGAAAATCCCATACACTATTCATGTGACAAGGTAAATGTAAAGAATAAGCATGAAATAGAGCACTTACATGTACAATGAGTATATCCAATCATCAAAACAAGATGAATTTGAAGCTCCAAGAACAAGAGAAGAGTATCCAAACATCAAAATTCATCCATGGTACCAAACTCGTCCTCCAAAAGGGAATGCAAAATTCTCACAAGATCTGCTAACCCAATCCAAGTGATGATGAGAGGAATGAATAAGCCTCTCATCTATTTATACAATCCATAAGGGGGTTCGAATAGTCTAATTAGCCTAATAGTGCTCGAAATAATAATACTGTGCAATAATGATATAACTTGGTAACAAGCCCACCAAGATAGCCCCAGAATAGAAAGATAAGCCTCTCAAGAGGGAAAAATAGTAAACATCATGAGTCGTTGGGCCATTGAGAAGGCCTAGTGGAGTGCAAAGTGTGCCAATGTGTGAGAATAGGCTCCAAACATAGTGAATGAGCGGTTGGCCCCTTCATATCTAAGCAAGTCACTTTTGGTGTCCCCAAGTGGATGTGGGGGCACAAGGACATCATCATGGGTCTCCAAGTGGATCGATAATGCCTGTAACCATTTGCAAGGGCTAGGATGATTACATAAGCCCTCCCTTCGTCTTCTGCCGCGAGACACATCCTCATCTGGACCTTGGAACCTCTGCCAAGTGTGTGGTACAAGTGTGAAGTCGATTGGGCATGGTGATTCAGGTGCATCATCCTCATCCAAACGGTGGAACATGAGCAATCATTGAATGGTGTTAGGGATCCATGAAGTGCTCCCTACTATGGTAGAGGCCCATGGCTCTCTACACTCACCCTACAAATGCCAATGGACCCCGTATAGGGAGACCAAACCCCAAATGGAGAGCCACCTGCAATCCTACATAAGATCCAATGCATTTCCTCACCTTCCAATACAACAAACCATTAGAGTAATCAAGTAAAAGACCTTGCTAATCATGAAGCACAACTGGACACTTCATAATTCCATGCCCTTCCATAGTGAGCATTGGCATGTACAGGTGTCTCCATGTGAAATTTCATCTATTGCACCTATTGGAAATTATTCTTCTAACTGAAAATTGAATTATACGGTTTATTTGCTACGACAAACAATGAATAAAATCACAACAACAATTTTCACCATAAGAATATTGTGGAAAATAAAACACTGGAAACTGAGAAATTCTAGCACACACATAAGAATTTAGACACGGTTATTTATGAACAATTGTCCCCGGAAAAAACCTAACTTGGGAAAACCGGTGCAACAAATGAGGGTTTTATTATTAATCTTTAGTAGCAATTCTGAGTACAATGATTTAGATGCTCAACTGGCCAACAAATATGAGGAAAATACTAGAAAAAATATTGTGAGAATTTTCCTTCACCCCACAACTATTTTTTGCCACCAAAATTGCCTCCCTAACCTCTGCGTTGAGCTCCTTGCGTCACCCTTTGCGCAGAGCTTACGCTGGAGCCTTCCTTCCTTTGCTTCTCCCACGAACTGGAAATATTCCTCCAAAAATGTTGCTGCCCTCCTCTTCCACATGCTACTCACCCTCTAGCTCTATCTTCAATGGTTGAGTTGCTGCTACTGATAAAATCGAATTGCTTGGGCAACTAAGTATCTGCTTTGGTGTTTTCTCCATCACCACGTCGACTTCCTCTTATAATCCACTTTTGGAGCACCAACGGTCAAGATTAAAACTTAATCAATGGCTAGGATCATCTTTGGATTGATTTGTGTGAGTTTCCAAATGATTCTCACCTTATCTCAATAAATATTGATTAATTAACCATATTCCCTAAGTTTAGACTTAGGAAATATTTAAAAATCAGTTAATAATCTAATTGAGACACTTCTGGAAGGAATTTCCAGAAATGATTTATGAGTTTTGGAGATCTCATGTATTCTAGCCTCTTCACCAAATTTCCTGGCTAGAACACATCCGATTGTATAAAAATTAACACTCCCTCTTAGCGAGGAATGTGTTCTAGTGCTATTGCACACAGTGTAGCAATACCCTCTCTCTGCATCATCTCTTGTCATGTTGTTGATGTCTAGCCACATTGCCCACCAACCACTGTGCAACTTTGATATATGTTGCATCTGTGTTGTTTCTGATACTGCCAACATTGCGTTTGCACTGCAACTCCCTCTCATATGTTGTTGCTGCAATTGCAACATCTGTAACTGAAAAGCATCTAAAATATTTTGTCCCTGCTACTGAAACGGGTTCTCCACCATACCCATTTGTTCTCTAAAATAAATGAACTTAGCTCTCCCTAGAGCTTTGTGAGTATATATGCAGCCCGCTCTCCTATGGGAACATACTGTAGCCAGACTGCTCCATGTTGTACACAATCTTTGATGAAGTGACACCGAATATCGATGTGATTCAACATGTCATGAAACACTGGATTTTCAAGGAGCTTTATGCAACTCTGATTATCACAACAGATACCGGTTGCCTCCATCCTTTGCCTGAATAAGCTTACTAGCAGCTTCCGAAGCCATATAGCTTCGCACGTAGCTATGTTGGCTGCCATATACTCTGCTTCTACAGAGCTCAGTGCTACTGACTTTTGCTTCCTGCTACTCCAAGAAACCATCCCTGATCCAACACTTGAAGCAATACCCGAAGGTACTTTTCCTGTCCATTGAACTGCCTGCCCAATCTGCATCTGTGTACCCACGAAGTTTGGTGTCATCCCCTCGAGTATATCTCAACTCATACTTGATTGTGCTGCGAAGATACCTCAGGATATGCCTCGTTGCTACCCAATGTACCATCTATCCCTTCTTTTTGTGCATACCCCTTTGCCAAGAACCTAGCCTTGTACTTTTCCACACTTCTGTCTATCACATATTTGATCTTATCGATCCATCTAGAACCTACAACTGATCTGTCTTCCAGCCTTGGCACTACTTCCCAAACATCATTCGTCATGATAGAGATATACTCTTCTACCATGGCATCTACCCACACTTGATGCTGTGTGGCCTCCTGAAAGCTGGAAGGTTCTGCAACCTGAGCCACCAATGCTTGGTACTTGTCAGGCTATATTCGTTGTCTTTGGCTCGTCCTAGGAGTTCCAATAAACTCCTTTGCATCTCTCAGTGTCTGACGAACCTCTCTGCTGGCTCATCGTCTACTCGTGGGAGGTTTTACCAGCTCCTCATCTTGTATTTGCTGCTCCATCTGCTGAAAAGTCCCCGGATTTCCTGCACCTGAATAAATACTGGTACTGGTCACAGTACTTGATCCTTGTGACTGTTTTCTTGCTTGTCCCATTGGCTGTCCCTACTACTGGACTAAAGGAACTTCTGCTGACTGACTCTAATCACCTACAAGCATCTCATGAGATCTCTTAAAAGTTCGGTCCTCCATGAAATTCACGTCTCACCTTACTATAATCTTCCTATTGCTAAGAATGTATATTTTGAATTCTTTTAAGATTTCGTTGTACCTAATGAAGAACCCATTCTCTGCAGTCTGATCCAGTTTGGTTTGTTTATCATCTGGCATGTAGAAATTAGCAAAGTTGCGAAAAATTCTGAAGTGGCTAACTTCTGGCTTCTTCCCTATGAGGACTCCTTCTGGTGTTTTCTTCCCCAGTGCTCTATGAGGAGTCCTGTTCTGGATATACACTGTCGTGTTACATGCTTCTTCCCATAGAAATTTGGGTCCCAACAATGGTTCTGTTTTTCCACTCCTTTACACCATTCCACTGTGGATTATATGGAGTTGTCCATTCTCTCTTGATGCTTTCCTTCGTACATAAATCTGTGAAGTCCTTATCAATATATTCTCCACCATTATCTGAGTGAAGCACCTTGATCTTCTTCCCTGTCACATTCTCCACAAGAGGTTTAAACTCTTTGAAACAATCGAAGACCTCATCCTTGGTCTTCAAGAAGTAGATCTAAGTTTTCATGGAATGGTCATCGATAAAGGTGATGAAATATTCGACACCGCTGAGAGCTTTAGTTGACATCGGGCCACAAATATCTGAATTTATGAGTCCTAGCACGCCATCAGTTCTGCTATCACTTCCTGGAAATGTTGCCTTAGCATACTTCCCAAGTACACATCCTCTGCACACATCATCGTGTTCCATGCCAAGTTCAGGAACCCCTGTTACCATTTCTCTGAGCATCCTGAGTGCTCCATGGTGTAGATGTCCCATTCTCCTATGCAATAACGCATTCA
This sequence comes from Pinus taeda, assembly GCA_000404065.3. Lineage (NCBI taxonomy): Eukaryota > Viridiplantae > Streptophyta > Pinopsida > Pinales > Pinaceae > Pinus > Pinus taeda. The sequence goes on along the minus strand of APFE030099598.1, from coordinate 4,652 downwards.
ACTCCTTCACACTGCTACTGTCACTGCCTATTATTTCCATTGGAGAATCGATCTGTAACTGGTACAATCTATTACTTTGAACTCCAATTTTTCTTACCTTTTTCCAGCTCGAGTGATTGACATACACTTTCTTCCCTATGAAGTGAATATCATACCCCTTATCCTGTAACTGGGATACCGAAATCAGTGAAATCCGGTTCATACCTAAACCTGGAACATGCAATACATCTATAGTGCTAGTGCGTGCTCCTGACTCCCTTTGAAAATCTATGGTGCCTCTGCCTATTAGAGTACATTTTTTTCTATTTTTCATTGTAATCTAGAAGTCCATCTGCTCCTCTTTGTAGCTAGAGAAATATTCTATAACCTCTATCATGTGAGCTGATGCTCCACTATCTATATACCAAACTCCCTGTGAAGCTGATCCTGCTAAGCAAGAAAATTCGTCCTCCAATCTGGAAGAGAAATCTGAACTCTCCTAAATGTTACTTTTGTCCATGGTTGTGCTGAATAATTTAGCGTGCTATTCCTCTTTTCCACCCTGACGATGTCTCTACTCTAGCGAACCACTGCAAAAAACTTCTGCGTCCATCTAGAGATTTGCTCAACAAGAAAATATGACTGCTCCCTCTACCTCTAGAATCACTTGCTCTAGAAGAATCGAATTTTTCTGCCCCTCTCAGAAAACTCAGTCTTCCTCAAGCAATTCGGCCTCCTGGCAAAAAGATTGCATTGCTCCTTGGGGATTTTGACCTGCTGCTCACACTGAGCAGCGAAATTCCTTATTTTCATTTATGAACTCTCCGACTGATCAATTATGATCTGATACCATGTGAAATTTCATCTATTGCAGCTACTGGAAATTATTCTTCTAATTGAAAATTTAATTATACAGTTTATTTGCTATGACAAACAAGGAATAAAATCATAACTGCAATTTTCACCTCAAGAATACCATGGAAAATAAAATTATGGAAATTGAGAAATTCTAGCACACACATAAGAATTTTGACATGGTTATTTTTTGACAATTGTCCCTGGAAAAACCCAACTTGGGAAAACCGGTGGAGCAGAGGAGGGTTTTATTACTAATCTTTAGTAGCAATTTTGAGTACAATGATTTAGATGCTCAACTGACAATCTAATTTGAAGAAAATATTGTCAACAATATCTTGAGACTTTTCCCTCACCCCAAAGCTATTTTTTGCCTCAAAAATTGCCTTCCCACCCTCTGCACAGAGCTGCTTGTGCCACCCTCTACGGAGAACTTATGCTAACCCTTTGCAAATTTCGGCCTTCCTTCCTTTGCCTCTCCCAAGAACTAGTAATCTTCCTCTCAGAATGTCGTTTCCCTCCTCTTCCACCTGCTACTCACCCTCTGGCTCTATCTTTTCTGTTGGGCTGCTGCTACTGAGAAAATTGAACTGCATGGGCAACTGAGTATCTGCTCTGGTGTTTTCTCCATCACCACATCAACTTCCTCTTATAATCCATTATTGGAGCACCAACGACCAAGATTAAAACTTAATCAATGGCTAGGATCATCTTTGGATCGATCCATGTGAGTTTATAGATGATTCTCACCTTATATCAATTAATACTGATTAATTAACCATATTTCCCTAAGCTTATACTTAGGAGATATTTAAAAATCGGTTAATAATCTAATTGAGACTCTTCTGGGTAGAATTTCCAGAAACGATTTATGGGTTTTGGAGATCTCATGTATTCTAGTCTCTCCACCAAATTTGGTGGCTAGAACACATCCGATGCTACAAAAACTAGCACTCCAAGCTTAAAAGGGGTTATCCAAGGACCCTATTAAGTGGTTTCAGCCTGTAAGGGCTCCGGGCCACATGACATGGTACAAGGGTAGCTAATATGGGAAAGCCCACACTTTAGTATATGAGTGTAGGAGGGAGCAATCGTGGTATATGAGTTACCCCGACATTTGTTTTGTCCCCCTTCTTCATATGCCTTTTTCCTTTTATTGATTTTTCCTTATATCTACTCGGGGCTCTAGGGGATGAGAGCATGATGTCCAAGATATAGTAGTAGATACCCCCTTTAGGTGGGAAAATAAATTGCCCACTAGGGGTTGGGACAATCATGGGTTCCTTAATAATGAAGGGGGCTCATCTAGGGCCCATAGGAACCAAGGTGTGGCCATGGATTAGGGGTAGAGCTCATGTTTGGCTTTTGCCCACGTGCTAAATTTGTATATCCTGGCCATATTTTGCATTTTAATGTACAATTTTCTGTTGAGAGTGGTCAAATATGTTTTTTTTTCTAGTTGTTTCAAAGTCCGGGGCATAGTTCTAGGCTTGACCCAAGGTGTGGACAAGGGGAGGGGGAAGCTAACTCCTTGTGGACCTAGTGGACATATGTGGATCTAGATGGGAAAAATGATGAATGGGGTTGTAATGAGTAGAGGGAAGCAATGTATATGGTATCGGGAAGCGGGACCATGTGACCAAAATCAGGGTTTCCCATGTAGTGCCATCCCTAAAACCTAGTGGCCAATAAAGGAGATCCCACGAGACTAGAATACAAGGTTAACCACCAAAAGGGAAAAGGAGACAAGAGTATAGATCTAGTCCATTCTTTCCTTCGAATCCCCCACTAATCCATGCCCAAAAGTGTCCATGACAAGTAAACAAAATTACTCAATCACACAATGATAAGCCATACCTTCAGGTTTGGAAGGCCCACCTTAAAACATACGATCATAACAGATGAGCGAGGGACCACATGGCTAGCTCAGGGAGAGGAGAAAATGGAACATCGAGCTATCTCATGGCTGCAAGGGGCTGCTAACTGCTGGCTGAGGACCATCTAGGAGAAAAAAATTATCCTATGGATATCACCCATAAAGTGGTGGGCAACACCTGACTCCAACTGGGACATGATTTCCTAGAAGAGTGCATGAACGTACTCGAACGGGGAGGTAATGAGAACACCAACAATCTCTTGGGACTACAAACCTGTCACTTGCACATATCACAAATCGAGCACACGGGGCAACATGTTTTTGTGGTGGCTAATGATTGCCCATGCTAGTATTAGGCCATAAAATCAACAAGAAAATAAAATTGATTCTAAATGCAATTTTAATCTAAATGCGGCATGATAATATCATATGATGTTAGTTCTAATGCGAAAATTAGTATGCAATGCATCCTACCCTAACATGCATATTAAATCACCCAAGTACCAAGTGTAATCATAGACCTAATGCAACCAACATATCATCCAGTCAACATGAAAACAACTTCCCTTTTGCTTACTCATGCGATAGATCCAAAGGCAAGGGCAGGAATGAAAACATGGAAGGTCATTAGGGCTGGATGCGGGAAAATGAGATGACCACACACGGAGAATCAAAGAGGGAGAGGGAACAAGGGAATGTAATCTATTCCACAGGATCCTTTCTTCCAACCAAAAGTTATAGATATCAACAATCAAGCTCATAAACCTTCGATGGATGGCAACCTCAAGTATATCATCTCTATCATGGTATTTATCATTTATATCATGCTTTATGACCGTCCTAGGGACATAATTGAAAGGAAAGAGAGACTAATGACATGGGGAGAGACAACAGGCAAGTTTCTCATGATGATCATACTCAAGTGAGAAAAAGAATTCATTAGTACAAGGAGGGTTGAGGAAAGGGTCTACATGTAATTTAACTACAACCCTAGGGATGTGTGGAATGACGAAGGTCCTATTGATATCATCATCATAGGTGTCATAAATAGGGTCTTTGTCAAAATGATTCCCATGAATTTCTCATTTCCCTTCTTCAATATGTAAATAGTTACTGATATCAATGTTTGAAAGAGTTTACAGGATAAACTTCTCCAAGGTCTCCAAAAGGTGTGTTGTCAAAAATAGTATCCTTGGAAATGTAGGTTTTAACCCCGTACGGAAATTACTTGCATACGAATTCTAAAACACAGAAAATAAACAATGTGAGAGAATAACACATAAAACACATATACACAGAGATTTTCCCCTGGATTCCAAAACCGAGACTACCAAATTGATTTTTCATTATATTTCTTTCAATGTTACAATACATATTTATACATGCCGAAGCATCTAATACCATGGACCGAAAAACCATTGCGTCCAAAACCATGGAACGAAAACCATCACGTCCAAAACCATGTGCGAAAATCATGCAAAAAACCATAGGTAGGTCCGCCGAACCTAACATAGGGTCCAAAAAACAAAATTTTCTGGGGCGCTGCCTCGGACCCCATAGAGGGGGGTTACCTACACCCCTCAAACCCACTGTGACCCCCCCGCTACGTAATCGATGCAACGAAGGGGGTGCTCTGCCCCCCCCGCCCCCCCTCTAACGCAATCAATGCAACGAAGGAGGTGCTCTGCCCCCCCCTCTAACCCCCCGATGAACTACGTGGGATACTCGTGGAAAGAATATAACACAACCCAAAATTCTCCCACTTGTTGTTTTCTTTCCACTTGGGGCCACAAGAGAGCCTAGTCATTTATCCAGCCCTGCAATGCCCATTGTTTATCTACACCAAGAGAACTTTTCAAAGCTCACAGATTTTGTCAATGCATTTGTAGTATTCTTCAAAGTGTCCACCTTTACCAGCAACACCTTTTTGTCTTCTATCATA